>PIJE02000203.1:454897-525689 GCA_002895965.2 Coryphaenoides rupestris
AGTGATGACTTTGTGTTTCTGCTCGTTATTGGACTGGGACTTTGCGAGCGGTGTTGGCTGAGACGTCGTGGCTGCAGTTTGACTATATTTAGCCGTTTATCAGGCGTCTCATCCACAGTGACGGATCGGTTAAGTGCGTCATTAAGGTGCAGGTGTGCGTTTTGCCCCCGGATGGCTGCAGGCATAGATGCAGGTATTGAGGGATCAGTCCGTTAGTCGGGTATTCAAACGCTCTGGATTCCATCCCAGAAGAAGTTGTCCTTGAGAAACTTTCTAATATACAGCAGTAGAAATACTAAGCCGGTAGTTCATGGAGTAAATAACTGCAGTAGCAAGGTGTAGCAGGATCTTCTGCCACAAAGCCACATCACGTGGCTTCTTTGGGGCTCCTCTGAGGACACAGGCAGGTAGTGGTGTTGGTGGTCCCACCCCCCCCCCCAGACTCTAACTGGGCCAGGTGAGGCTGTAGCCCCCCCCACCCCCCCAGACTCTAACTGGGCCAGGTGAGGCTGTAGCCCCGCCCACCCCCCAGACTCTAACTGGGCCAGGTGAGGCTGTAGCCCCGCCCACCCCCCAGACTCTAACTGGGCCAGGTGAGGCTGTAGCCCCGCCCCCCCCCAGACTCTAACTGGGCCAGGTGAGGCTGTAGCCCCGCCCACCCCCAGACTCTAACTGGGCCAGGTGAGGCTGTAGCCCCGCCCACCCCCAGACTCTAACTGGGCCAGGTGAGGCTTAGCCCCACCCACCCCAGACTCTAACTGGGCCAGGTGAGCGTTGTTTGAACATCTCTCTCCCCTGCCCCCCCGTCCAGCGGAGACCCGCACGCTGCCCCGGTCCAGCTCCATGGCGGCGGGGCTGGAGAGGAACGGGCGCACGCGGGTGCAGGCCATCTTCTCGCACGCCGCCGGCGACAACAGCACGCTGCTCAGCTTCTCCGAGGGCGACGTCATCACCCTGCTGGTGCCCGAGGCGCGCGACGGCTGGCACTACGGCGAGAACGAGAAGAACAAAATGTGCGTGACTCACACAGACACACACACAAACAAACACACAAACAAACACACACACAAACACACAAACACACACAAACACACAAAACAACACACACAACACAAAACACACAACACACAACAGACAGGAACCAGGCATGATGTTTTCCACAGGACAGGGACGGTCGTCGTGCTCAGGCTCAGGTTGAAGATGTGCCGGAAGACGCCGCACAGCTGAGTCGCACACACCTTGAGCACTCTGGGGCTGAGGCCGCCAGGCCCCACGGCCTTGCCTGGGCGTAGTCTGCCGAGATGGTGATTGGCCCTGGAGAGAGGAGAGGGAGGAGAGGAGAATAACTGTTATTTTAACTATGTATAGGCTATACCTTGACCTCTCTCTCTCTCTCTCTCTCTCTCTCTCTCTCTGTGGGTGCTCTGTTAGCATGTTGCTGGCGGTGCTCTACAGCTGTGTGGGCGGAGGCGTGGCGCTGTACGCCCTCTACCGTTGGGTCATCCCCACGCTGGTGCAGTACCACGGCGGCGCCTCGCTGCTCTGGCACGACGACTTCGTCCCCTGGCTGCTGGACAACCTCACCGGCTCCACCCGCCCACAGGTAGCACCGCATGTCCTGGGGGTTTCCTTTTTCACACTCTCCCTCAAGGTGGAGGTTGTGGTGGAGGTGGAGGTGGTGGAGGTTGTGGTGGAGGTGATGGTGGTGGAGGTGGTGGTGGGTTCCGTTAGCGATGAGGATTTGCACCTCAGTCATTCAGCTCATCACCTCCCACCAAGCTGACCCCGACTGTCACATGTTCTCTGACTCACTGGGCTCCACTACACACACTTCTCTCTTTTAGTGTGTCCTCGTCTCTCTCTCTCTCTTCAATTCAATTTAAAGAGCTTTATTGTCATGGAAAATGTACATTTACATTGCCAAAGCGAATGGTAAATAAAACAAAAACAAAACAATTGTCGATTTACAAATGTACAATTGCAGACATTCTATAATAAAGAAAGGCTGCAATATTGCAGTTTTTGAGTTTCTAAAGTATACTTATAAAGAACTAAATATATATAGGTATATAAAGTAAGTCAACTTTAAAAAAGCTAATAAATATATATATGAAAAATATACTCTCTCTTCTCTCTCTCTCTCTCTCTCTCTCTCTCTCTGTCTTCGTCTGTCTGTCTGTCTCTCTCTCTCTCTGTCTCCCTCTCTCTATGTCTCTTGTGCTCACAGTCTGTCTGTCTGTCTGTCTCTCTCCCTCTCCATCTGTCTCCCTCTCTCTGTGTCTCTTGTGCTCTCTCTCACGCTCTGTCTGCCTGTCTCTCTCTCTCACGCTCTGTCTGCCTGTCTCTCTCTCTCACGCTCACTGTGTCTCTTTCTCCCACGCTCTCTGTCTGCCTCTGCTTCTCTTCTCTCTCGTCGTCTCGTTTTCCTTCTTCCTTGTTTTCTTTGTCAGTCTTTTTCATTAACTCACACCCCTCCCACTCTCTCTGTCTCCCACCCCCTCTCTCCATGACTATTGGATCTGTGTTGACACAGGAAGTTATGTAAGACCGAGTAAAGGCCATTGGTAACCGTAAACCTGCGGCCTAAACCCGAGTAAGCGTCTACAATACAGTCGACTTAAGGGGGACTTTGCTGCCTTTCAACCAGGATTGTATTGTTTCAATGTGGGTTGTATCTTCTATAAATGAACAATGTTTACCTCCATCTCCATGTTGCCTGCGCCCAGATCCCCCTCGCTGCTTTTGTCTACTGGGTTACATGTTTCGGAATCTTATGTAAGATTCAGCCCAGTGGCACAGAGAGCAAAATCTGCAGCAACAAGTGAAAACAGCCGTTCTTCCACACTGTGTCCCTCGTGCGATAGATAGAGATGAGGTTGGAATGAAGAGGTATCCTTTAAGCAAACACCACCTCCACAGTCCATATGTGTTTTCGCTGAACAAGACAAAAATGCTCTGATAACTCATTCTATTGTAACGCGAGAGTTTTAGAATTAAGTTTAAGAACCATTTGGAAACATTCATTCATTCTATGTACACTAAATTAATTACACAAAACACTGAGTTGCACATTGACCTTGCCGCTGACACGCCATGCACCTAAAGCCTCTCTCCACCTGTTAGCGTATTCTGGCCGCGGTACAGAAGAAGGCCACCAGGGGCGACGCCAGGAGTGTGGTGGACGCCATCGACCACTACTGCAGACACCAGGAATGGGCCATGAACGTGGGGGACGAGAAAGGTAAGGTATAGAGGTCAGGGGTCGCACTCTCCTGTGGTCCTTCTGAAGTTTTCTTCTCTTCTCCGGGGGGGGGTTTGTGGGGACTTCTCTCCCCCTTTGCCTGTCAGAGGGCTCAGGAGGAGGTGGACTTTCGAAGCCCTTTGAGAATATAGTGGGTCACCGCACACCAGACGAGTTGTAACACTAGACCTTCACAGCAGATGTAAATGAAAATTCGATTTCTATATCTTCTGTGGTTAATATAATGGGTGGCAATGGGTGGCGTGCCAAGGTTTTTAGCGGTGCTGGAACAATGCGGATTGATTGAAAATGGAAATGAAATGTACATGTATAACGACGCGTCCAGCATGTGACTGGCTTAACACGGTCACATGCTGAGTCACTTGTTTGCTGTTTCCCACCCCCTTGCCCTTTTGAGGGTTAAGGGTCACGCCACACACACAAGCTGTGGGGCCTGGCGAAGCCCCCCCGTGATCAACCGGCGACCTTGTGACCTGACTTAATTGACGGGAGTTCTGTGTTGGTGGTTGGCGGTTTCTTTTGTTGTCCGTATCTGTGTCTGTGCTTCCCGATCCGCTAGGCTGCATCCTGGACGCGGTGGTGTGTGAGGTGAAGCCCGGCGCGGTGCTGGAGCTGGGCACGTACTGCGGCTACTCCACGGTGCGCATCGCCAGCATGCTGCCGCCCGGCGCCAGGCTGCTCACGCTGGAGTTCAACCCCGCGTACGCCGCCGTCGCACGCCAGGTCATCGCCTGGGCGGGGATGGAGGACAAGGTGGGGACCGGGGAGGAGGAGGACGACACGTGTGTTGTGTGTGTGTGTGTGTGTGTGTGTGTGTGTGTGTGTGTGTGTGTGTTGTGTGTGTGTGTGTGTGTGTGTGTGTGTGTGTGTGTGTGTGTGTGTGTGTGTGTGTGTGTGTAATTAAGAAACAAGCAACAAGTGGTTTTTTTATTGTTCATCAAATGCACAGTATAACACAGGGTCATTCAGTACAACCATGGCAACCATGTTGACTACGTAATGAATTAAAATAAAATAGAAATATTAAAAAATGATCTATATAAAATGTATAATCAAATAAGATCAAACATTTACATTTACATTTAGGGCATTTGTCAGACGCTTTTATCCAAAGTGACTTACAAAGAGTACATTTGTTGAAGGAGAGACAGCAATATATCACTGTGGTACATAAAGATAAGAATAGAGCAGGTTTCAAGCATTCATAGTTGCGAGGCTAATAGAACGATTTTCAGAATTGCTAAATTGCTCGCATAATAGCTGGGATAGGAGCAGAGGTGCCGTTCTGAGTGCATCTGAGTGCGTAATCAAATAAGATAAAATGTGATATAATTATGATCATTGTCGTGTTATCTGTGGAAGGTTGTGCTGATTGAGGGGCCGTCTGGGGACTGGATCCCTAAGATGAAGGCGGAGTTTGGCGTGACCAAACAAACAAACACACACACCCACAAACAAACAAACACACACACCCACAAACAAACAAACACACACCCACAAACAAACAAACACAAACACACAAACACACAAACACACAAACAAACACACACAAACAAACAAACAAACACACACCCACAAACAAACAAACACAAACACACAAACACACAAACAAACACACACACACACAAACACGAACACACAAACACACAAACACAAACACACAAACACACAAACACACAAACAAACACACACACCCACAACCAAACAAACACACACACCCACAAACAAACAAACACACACACCCACAAACACGAACACACAAACACACAAACACAAACACACAAACACAGAAACACACAAACAAACACACACACACACGAACACACAAACAAACAAACACACAAACACACAAACACACAAACAAACACAAACAAACACACACACCCACAAACAAACAAACACAAACAAACACCAACAAACACACACACCCGCAAACAAACAAACAAACACAAACACACAAACAAACACAAACAAACACAAACAAACACACACACCCACAATCAAACAAACACAAACACACAAACACACAAACACACACTCACACACTACCACAATAGTTTTTCTCATAAACCTCATAAAGATGATAACTAATCGTTAGACTTCACTGTGAATGCTTGTGGTGTGGTAACACCACACACTGAGTTATTAAACATTTGATTTTGTAGCAATTTGTTAACTGCGTTGTTATGAAGATAAAGATGTTTATTACAAAAAAAGTGTACTTGTTTTTCTTTAATAGTTGTGTCATATCATATCATATCATATCTTATCATATTTTCAGTTTTGTTACCAGAGTGATCATATTATAACGAATGTTAACGGAACAATAGACTAAACTCTAAGATGGACATCACACCTTTATGTTCATAGTTATATTCAAGAATATATATGGTATATATATATATATATATATGTATATATATATATATGTATGATACAGGCCAAACAATTTGAGAAAGAGAAAGTGAGTAAGTGTACTGACCCCCAATCCCCGACACCCTCATAAAAAAATACCCTCTTCAGGCTTACCGTACCCAACTTAAACACCAGTCTTCACGGCGTTATTGTCCCCACCCCTCCCCAGCATGACAGCCAACACCCCCCCCCCCCCCCCCATCTAATCCTGCTGTTTTGGCTGGCGGAGGAGTCGCTGGTCTGGACCACCCTCCACCAGGGCGGCCTTAACCCCCGTCTCCCTCCCCCAGCGACCTGGCGCCAGTGGTAAGGTCTGGTGCCAGTAGGGGGCTGTGTTGTTGACACTGTTGGGCTCCAGTGGGTCTCAGAGGCAGCCCTCTGTGTCCCTCCCTCCCTGGGTCGCTTTTCTTGGCTCCTCCTCCTCCTCCTCTGACCATCAGGAGTATGGTCAGAGGAGGAGATGGTCCCTGCTGAAATATCAGCGCTCCGTTCTGAGTGTGTGTGGTGATGGTTTAGGAGGTTTATCCCGTGGGCCTTGATTGGCCAATGCAGCCTCACCGGGCCCCCCGGAGTCTAATCAGCCTGACTCGGGTCAGGTGAGGCTGCTTAAACCAGCCATCAACCATACACACACACACACACACACACACACACACACACACACACACACACACACACACACACACACACACACACACACACACACACACACACACACTCTCTACAAGGATGTTTTGATGCTGTTTCACATCCACAATAGACGGCATCTAATGCTGCAATTGTACACTAGGGGGCAGTAGTGAACTTTTCAAAATTCAAACTTGAACATGAATGAATGTTTTATAATCTTGTATAAGGAAAAAATTATACAATAAAAATCATCTTGTATAAGGTAATAATAATTTTCTAGTTTTGTGTAATAATATTTACATGGAAATAATATCACATTCTGATATGTTTGGCCTTTGTTAGTCTACATATCAAGACCTGTATATTTGCAACTGCATTATCTATGTGTTACTTTTGAAAATGTAACATTAAATTACATCGTACATTTTAATTAAAATGAATCTCTTTGGTTTTTATTTTCTCCTACATTACACTTTCTGTTAGCCTGATAATCAATAATTGTGTAATTTCGAACAGGTGTGCGTATTGTATACTGTGTTAATGTGTGTGTGTGTGTGTGTGTGTGTGTGTGGGTGTTGCGCATACATGTTTATATATTTATCAGTGTGTGTGTGTGTGTGTGGGTGTGTGTGTGTGTATTCTGTGTGTCATTATGAATCAAATCACTGCATGAATCTAATCCCTCAGAGAGACAGAGCACCATGGTGGGGTAGGGGAGGGGAGGGGAGGGAAGGGGGGGGGGGGGTGGGGTGGAGCGGCGTGTGGTGGCGGTGGGGGTGGGGGTGTGAGGGGGGGAGGGGTTATCATCCAGCTGTATGAAAATATGGGCCGGTCCACCTCAGGCTCTCTCCTCAGACGGGCAAACACATGATAATCCCAATCTGTGACCATTAGTGGAGCGGGAGAACATGGCGGGAAAAGGGTTTCAACAGAGATAGAGAGAGAGAGAGAGAGAGAGAGAGGGGGAGAGAGAGAGTGAGAGGGTCATCTGAGTAAAGGGAGAGAGAGTGTGAGGGAGGGGGGGGGGGGAGAGAGAGAGTGCCTAGGACAGAGATGCAAGCCCACACACAGAGGGTGAGGGAGAGAGGGAGAGAGAGAGAGATTGAGGGAGAGAGAGAGAGGGAGGGAGAGAGGGTGAGGGAGAGAGGGTGAGAGAGGGAGGGAGAGAGAGCGAGTGAGGGGGTCATCCGAGTAAAGGGAGAGAGAGTGTGTGTGTGTGGGGGGGGGGGGGGGGGGGGGTAGAGAGAGAGAGAGAGTGTGTCGGACAGAGATGCAAGCCCACACATAGAGAGAAGAGGAGATGGAGAGAGAGGGGAGAGAGGGGTGAGGAAGAGAGGGTGAGAGAGAGGGAGAGAGGGGCGGGCGTCATTCGACGTAAAAGGGAGAGAGAGTGTGAGGGAAGGGGGGGGGAGGGAGAAGAGAGGGAGGGGTGAGCGGGGGGGTCCGGATGTCATCCGAGTAAAGGGAGAGAGAGTGTGTGTGGGTGGTGGGTGGGGGGGGGGGGGAGAGAGGAGGAACGAGAGAGAGGAGAGTGTGTAGGACAGAGATGCAAGCCCAACGTAGAGAGAGACGGAGATGGAGAGAGAGGGAGAGAGGGTGAGGAAGAGAGGGTGAGGGAGAGAGGGAGAGAAAGGGAGGGGGGTCATTCGAGTAAAGGGAGCTGAGAGTGGAGGGCAGAGAGAGAGAGAGACACGAGAGAGAAGATGAGAGAGCAGACGGGAGAGAGAGAGAGAGAGAGAGAGAGAGAGAGAGAGTGCCTAGAGATGCAAGCCCACACACACACAGAGAGGAAATGGAGAGAGAGGGAGAGAGGGTGAGGGAGAGAGGGAGAGAGGGAGAGAGAGGGAGAGAGAGAGAGCTTTTAAGGGATTTGGTTGTGTAGAATGTCACTGTGGTGGTAATGCTTTATTTTTTTCCCCTCCTTCCTCTGCTTCCCTCCTCATCATCATCATGCCCTAAAGCCTCGAAAGTCAACGCGTCGCTTTGATCTTCATCTTCTTTCTTTTTCTTTTTTTTCAATCAAACACCTTTTTTTTCCCTCCTCCTCCTCCTCCTCCTCCTCTCTCTTTCTTTTCTCGTGTGCCTTCGCAGCAGCATCAGCACCACCACCACCATCATCATCATCATCATCATCTCGGAGCGCTCTAATTCGTTTTGAGTGACGACGACCCCGGCGCTCCTGTCCTCTTGACATGATAAAGGATTTACTTTTGGAGAGGAGAGGACACCGCTGCTCGTTGTTCTGAATCCCGCCGCGGACCATCGCAGCGTGGTGGCTGGCCGCCCCCCCCCCACCCCCCCCACTTCCCCCACTGGCAGGACGACCGCGATGTGATGGTGACTCCAGTCCAGGGTGGAGGAATGGACAGGTGAGCAGCAACCTTCACTCTTAACCCGCCCCCTTGCAAAAGTTTCGTGTGACTCATGATAATTTTTTTGGGGGAGAAAAGCATAACTTTGTTTTCACATTTCTGCCAACTTTGAGGTTTTGGATTGCAGCTGAAGTTGCACTGGTTTGCATTCCTTGTTGCTGACCTGCAGTCAAATCTGCACGTTGTGTCTGTGTATCAAATACAGAGGAGTAAGGAGAACGCTTTTGCATAATTGTAATATTTTATAGTTATGTTGTCTCTATGGTGGTTATATGCATACAGTATAGCATGAGGCATCATTCCTGTATGGTTATATCTTGTCATGCCGGAAGGTCTACAGATCCAAAAATATCTGTCTGCATGATTCTGTACTGGGCAGGATATGGTATGGTCCCCAAAATCTTGCTGCACCTATAAATATTAATGTCCATTTCTATTCCATGGAAACCATGACATGAACACAAAGTCTCTCTCTTCTCTCTGTCTCATTCTACCTTTTTCTGTCTCTCTCTCCTCTCTGTCTCTCTCTCATTCTACATTGCTCTGTCTGTCTGTCTCTCTCCTCTTTCTGTCTCTCTCTCCTCTCTCTGTCTCTCTTCTCTCTCTGTCTCTCTCTCATTCTACATCGCTCTGTCTGTCTGTCTGTCTGTCTCTCTCCTCTTTCTGTCTCTCTCTCCTCTCTCTGTCTCTCTCCTCTCTCTGTCTCTCTCTCTCTCTCTTGCTGTATTTCTCTGCCAAACTTCTCTTTGGCTCTCTCATATTCACACACACACACACACACACACACACACACACACACTGAATTATTCCTCTCTCTGTAACCCTGTCTGAGGAATGTAATAACACTAGTATTTATTTTCCTATTTTCCCTCCTCTCTCCGGCTCATCCTCTGTCGATATCTGGTATCTTGCCGGGGTATATTCCCGGGTCCTCCTTGTGCTAAATATTAATGGTGGGTTCCCGGGAGGAGGATGGGTTCCCCCCCCCGCTGATCCTGACCCGGAATAATGAAGCCCCCGGGATCCAGGTGAGAGGGGGCTCAGTCGGCCGTCCCCGTGTACATTATTAAACGCATCCGGGGACGCAGAATACCGAGTCCTGGAGAGGAGAGGAAATACCCTTCCAGCCTGGCGGGGGAGGGAGGGAGGGAGGGGGGAGGGATTGGGGAGATGGGGGGCTGTTGCCGTCAGAGAGAGATGTTAAGCTCATATCATAGCGAGTTGTGGCCAGTTTCGTCAGGGAAGGATACAAAATACATGGTTTATGGATTTTCACGTCCAAAATATCGGGTTGAGTCGACACGAGGAGGAGAAGATGACAGCCATTACGAGCCATTTCAAAATTGTCATGTGACCGAAAGTGACATTGTGAATAGTGTGTGTGTGTGTGCGTGTGCGTGTGTGTGTGTGTGTGCGCGTGACATCACAAGTGGGAGTGTCCACACCTGGTATAATAGGCGCCCTTTTAAACAAAATGGTTCTGATTTATTCATTTTTTTCCGTGGTCGTGCTAAGTGCCAAATTCGTGCTCTGTGTGTCACATCTCCAAAACTAAATAAGACAAAAGGATTGGCGTACTTTACATAAGTATAATCAATATCTGTCCCTCAGGGGCTGGAATAATCAATCCACATGTATACTGGCACACACAGACTTACACGCACTTTATTAACATGCATCCACCGTTAAACAATGTTGTGCATGTGTGCCTGTGTCTGCTCCTTATCCCTACTCCTTATCGCCATGCAGACTACAAGAAACCCCAGATCCTCATCTGGTCCAAGGCACTACAGTCTCTAGTCTGGGCTTCTAGGAACCTTGTCTTGGCACCATGTCAATGAATGCACCCCCTTATCGACCCCGGCAAAGCCAAAGACAAATAGCTTGAAATGACTCTGCCGGTCGAGACCTGGCCGTTCTGTCACACGTGAAGAACAATTTGTGTTGGATAAAGTGAAATAATACCTCTGTCTACAGGACAGTGTAGAGCTAGGGTGTGTTCACATCCTATTGCTGAAGAGCTGAAGGGTACTAGATTTGAATAGAACAAGTTTCAAGCACTCATGATGGTTATGTTAATAAAACAAGTTTCATGTTATGTATGACATGACATGATATCTGAATTCACCGTCACCGTGACTAGATATTAACCTGCAGTAAATAAATAAATGTCATCATCATCTTTCATATCACGTTCATTCGGCTCATTCTTTAATTCGGGACGGCGTGCTTTCTAGAATTTTTTGGAAAAAAATGAAACAGTCAGCTATTTGACACTTTTAGCGAGACACAAAAGCAAACATTGGGCGTGTTCTGAGAGGGTTGAGGGGGGGTGGGGGATGGGCGGGGCTTGTCAGTGACACGCGTCAACAGAGACCCCCGAGACGCCATCCGCCAACGTTCATTTGCGAGCGCCACTGTCGATCGAGGAACTCGTGAAAGGATTTTAATTTGAAAGTTAACGTGAGAGGAAGAGGCAGAGAAGAAGAAAGGCAATTCTGTGACACCCCCCTGGGAGTGCTTGTGTGTGTGTGTGTGTATGTGCTTGTGTGTGTGTGTTTGTGTGTTGTGTGTGTGTGTGTGTGTGTCTGAGCATAGGAGTGGGACACGTCTTCAAGATCATTATTGTATGTGCATTTTAATAAGTGTGTGCACATGCATACGAGAGCCTCTAAGTGTGCAAATGCATGCAAATTTGTGTGTGTTGTGTGTGTGTGTGTGTGTGCATGCTTAGATGTGTTTATGCACGAGTTTCCTGCACATTTCCTCCTCCAGCGCCTGCCTTCCTTTCCAAAGTGTGGTTTGTCCTTGCCTCAATAACACCGCTCCGTATGGTCCGTATGACGTGAGAGCTAAAGGCCAGAGGTCACCCAGGATCAGGGGGGGTCTGAGGGGCCGAGGGGCCAAGCAGACCAGGCTGATCAGAGGTCTGGCCTGGGGCCCCTGAGGACCCACTAATGGTTCTGTCACGGTAGCCACGTCCTGCCACCTTTGCTGTCATATACCAATCTTCTCTCTCGCCCTCTCTCGCTCTCTCTCTCTCTCGGCGACTCAGCATCTTGTCCGGAGTGCCAGCGGGGACATATTTAGCGTTGTGACGGTGCGCTGGGGGATGGCGGGAGGGTGGGGTCGTCTATTCTGACCTTGTACGGACTGTTGGAATTTGTGTGTGTGTGTGTTGCTTTACTCCACTGAATTATTCATTGAAGAAAGTGAAGTCCCGAGAGCTGTTGCAACCAATGCTACAGAGAGCAGGCCTTCCCGAGGGGTGTGTCACGATGTGGGGCAGGAGGACCCAAACGCACGACTCAGGGCTCGGGGTTATGCTGAACGAAATGTTATTTATTACCGTGACACAGGCAGGCAGACCGGTGAGGGACAGACAGGCAGGCAGGTAGGTAGGCAGGCAGGTGAGGAACCGACAAGCAGGTAGGCATTCATACGATTCACCAAGTAATGTGTAACAAGACACAACAATGACATTAGCAATGGTCCGACGACAGTGAGTGGAAACCCGAGGGCTTTATACTGTGCGTGATTGTTCATTGCGGGCAGCTGCGGAAGTAGCGCAGGTGCCGCTAATCATCCAGGGGCGGCACTGGCGCCCGGGAGCCCGGAGACACGATCGCGATCGTGACAGGGTGGGTGGGTGCTGGGGTGCAAGGCATGTTCCCCAGAAGTTAGCAGATGTTGTCTGACTGGAGCAAAACTGCCTACCGGGGGGAACACTGCACCAGAGAGACAAAGTAGTTTAAAGATTGGCCGATTCCCAAGCCCAAAGAAGCAAAGGGTATAACTGGGGCCTTTCCTTTCTGTGCGTGTGTTTTATCTTAACTTCACAGAGTTCTGTGAACCCCTTTAAGTGCATCTCTTAACCTGTACAAATCTGTGTAGGCCCCGTTCTTACGGGGGTCCAACTTTCACCAGGGCGTTGTGAATACAAACTATGATCGAACCCTGTCTCTACTCTGCAACCTCATTGGCTGACATTAGAAATTGTACAATTGCCCACACACTAATCGTGGGCCCGTCGTTGGACCGTTCTTGAGGTATGGATGGGTAGGCGTTGGAGGCGCCGATAATGAGTTTGGCACATTATCCCGTAAGCCTCTAGTCAGGGGGGAATGGAGTCTTATGGATTAACCTTAAGGTATAAGCCATGTGAATCCTGCCGGCTTTCCTTAACTAGCGCTCTCTCGGCTCGCGATGGAACACGCTGTCTCTCCGACACTAATTTTAGCCGCGAGGAAAAGAGAGAGTCTTTAAATTAGCCCATAGCTCTGCACCACTCAGAGGCTAGCTAGCTATCGTCTCATCACCCGCCCTCCCCCCCCCATCCACCCTCCACCCTCCACCCTGACAGCGTTTGTGTGAATGTTCGGAGAGAGGCCAGGATCCTACTTAAGGGCACGTTGTAGGTTTCGGTCGCAGACTAATGGCTGAGCTACAGACAGGGGGCCCCTCCAGAGTTCCACAGGGGCCATTAGAGGTTTGTAGGCGTGGAGTAGAACTGGGAATAGTACAGGTGTACCGCGCAAATACACGGAATGGGGCGAGTGACTGACTGGCTGGCGGGGCACCGACACCCAAAAATGGAACGCGAAGTAAAGTGAGATTCGGTATCTCGAGGATACGTCCGCGAAATGTCACGTCTTGGCGGAGGAGGAGAAAGTCAAAGCTGCTGTGACAGGCCCATATCATTTCCAGGCCTGCGCTCTCCCCTGCCTGCCTGCCACAGCGGCAAGATATATCTGCACTCTCTCCTTTCCTTTCCGTTCCTGAGCGAGCGAAAATATCTGCGGCTGTCATTTTTAAAAAGGGGACGAGAGCGGAAATGAGCCGTGAAGAAGACGAATTCGGGAGATGAGACGACGTGGCGAGGTGTGTGTGTGTGTGTGTGTGTGTGTGCGTGCGTGCGTGCCTGGGGTGTGTGGGGGTGTGTGTGTGTGTGTGTGTGCGTGTGCGTGTGCGTTTGCATTGACGACACGAAAATTCTAAAACGGGAAGTTGTGTAGTATCTGTATATATATATATATATATACGGATGTTATGGGAAATTATGTCGAATAAACGTGACGTGTGTGTGTGTGTGTGTGTGCGCGCGCGCATCGTGTTTGTGTGTGCGTGCCTGGGTGAGTGTCGTACGCGCGTGTGTGTCAGAGTATTTGTCAGAGTATGTGTGCGTGTGCGTTTGCATTAACGACACGAAAATTCTAAGAAGGGAAGTTGTGTAGTATCTGTATGTATATATATATATATATATATATATATATATACGGATGTTATGGGAAATTGTCGAATAAAAATGTCGAATAAACGTGACGCGTGTGCGTGCGTGCGTGCGTGCGTGTGTGTGTGGTGTGTGTGTGTGTGTGTGTGTCGAAGACACAAAAAATTTGAGGTGCCCGTCTCCATGCGGGTGTCAGAGTCGAAGTTGATCAGCGTGTTCTGACGCTCTGTCACCTGTTTGGGCGGCAAGGCGTGTGTCTCACCAACACCGCCTGTCACCCGCCATGTCAGGCATGTCAGGCACGGCGGCGGCGGTGATGGCTTGATGTCGTCGTGATGGTGTGTTGCCACATCAATCACGTTGCTAAGGAGGTGTCGTGGGGTGTCACCGTCAAGGGCATGTGTTTGGTGAGAGACGGGTGCCCTGGTCGGGGGGGGGGCGGGGGCGGAGTTGGGGGAGGGGGGACTAATGTGATGTGAAGGCTACATCATGCGTCTTTTTGTTTTTTTATTTTTTTGGACGGTTATTTTTTGGATCTTTTGTCTCTCGCCTGCCGAGGACATGCGTGTGTGTGTGTGCGCGCGTGTGTGTGTGTGCGTGTGTGTGTGTGTGTGTGTGAGATCTCACAGCGTGTCTCAGCAGTGTGTGTTCAGGTGACTCTTGATTCCCTGGTGGGATGCACCTGTCTGCAGTGACAGCTCAGAGGAGAGAGAAAAGTATTGGAGAGAGAGATGAAGAGACTGAACTGCAGAAGGAGACAGACAGACAGACAGAGAAAGAGAGACAGACTGAGACGGAGACAGAGGCAGAGAGGCAGAGAGACTGAGGCAGAGAGACTGAGAGACTGAGGCAGGGAGACAGAGAGACTGAGGCAGGGAGACAGAGAGACTGAGGCAGGGAGACAGAGAGACTGAGGCAGAGAGACAGAGGCAGGGAGACAGAGAGACAGAGAGACTGAGGCAGGGAGACTGAGGCAGGGAGACAGAGAGACTGAGGCAGGGAGACTGAGGCAGGGAGACAGAGACAGAGAGACTGAGGCAGGGAGACAGAGAGACTGAGGCAGGGAGACAGAGAGACTGAGGCAGGGAGACAGAGAGACTGAGGCAGGGAGACAGAGAGACTGAGGCAGGGAGACAGAGAGACAGACAGAGAAAGAGAGACAGACTGAGACGGAGACAGAGGCAGAGAGGCAGAGAGACTGAGGCAGAGAGACAGAGAGACTGAGGCAGGGAGACAGAGAGACTGAGGCAGGGAGACAGAGAGACTGAGGCAGGGAGACAGAGAGACTGAGGCAGAGAGACAGAGGCAGAGGAGACAGAACAGGGAGAAGAGACAGAGAAGCAGAGAGACTGAGGCAGGGAGACTGAGGCAAGGGAGACAGACAGAAACTGAGGGCAGGGGAGACAGAGAGACTGAGGCAGGGCAGACAGACTGAAGGCAGGGAGACAGAGAGACTGAGGCAGAGAGACTGAGGCAGAGAGACTGAAGGCAGGGAGACCAGGGAGACAGGAGACAGAAGTAGACTGAGCGCAGGGAGAACAGAGAGACTGGAGGCAGAGAGACTCGAGGCAGAGAGACTAGGCAGGGAGGACAGAGACAGAGAGACTTGAGGCATGGGAAGACTTGAGGCAGGGCAGAACAGAGAGACTGAGAGGACGGCAGAGGGGAAAACTGTACCTGTGTGGCCCCGCCCCCCCCCCCACCCCCCCCCCTCCATATACCCTGCTATTAACGAGCCAATCAGGTGTACCCATCTACCGCTGTGCTGCTGCCTATGTGGACAGTGGCTCGGACACAATAGACCCACAGGCACACTTCCCATTCATCGGCTGCCCTCGCCTCGCCGCTCAATAAGCAGCTTTTAACCTTCACCCTTCATTCCTACCTATACTACCTCCTGCCTGCCTGCACTACTCTACCTCGCTACTGCTGTTACGCGTGAACGAGGACATGAGCGCCTTTTTCTTTCTCTCCTCTCTCTCATGCCACAGGGTACTCATCCACGTTCTCTCCTCTCTGCCTCCTCCACCTTCCTCCCCTTGATCTCCCTAGGCAGCGGCTCGGCAGGCAGCAGGAGCAAAGCTGTGTGGTGTAGTGTGTGCTGTGTGTGGCGGCGAGAACACCGGCTGGAGCCCTTAAATCGCCGGTTTGCGCATCGGAGATGCCTGGCTTATCTTTCCAAGTAGCCGAGTAGCTTCGAGAGTCTTTTTTGTATTTTTTCTCCGTTCGTTCTCTTGCCTGTTTGTTCCACAGCCGCCTCCTAACCCTCCAACCCCCCCCCTCCCCAACACCAACAGGCACAGGCAACACAACACCCAACACTGGATCATTTCAAAGGGCTCTCGGGGGGAACCAGAAACTTCGGCAGTTCAGCCCGAAAACCCCCAGTAGCTGGAGGCCCTGGAGGAGGGAAACCAGAGGCTGGCCGAGGACGACCAGGAGCTGCACGGCCAGGCCCGGCTGTATGACACACACACACACACACACACACACACACACACACACACACACAGACACACAGACACACACACACACGCACGCACACACGCGCACAGAGACAGACGTGCACAGAGACAGACGTGCACAGAGACAGACAGACAGACAGACAGACAGACAGACAGACAGAGACACACACACTTTCTTTGACTCTCTCACTCAAACACACACACTGTTGCATCAGCTCAATAAAAAAACAACTTCTCCTGCAGACGTGCATGCATGCGCACGCACACGGATGTTTGTGCTGATATCCTGTGTGTGTGTGTGTGTGTGTGTGTGTGCAGAAGCCAGCAGCTGGCCCAGAGGGAGAAAATGGAAGGAGGAGGTGGAGGAGATGAAGGCAACCCTGAGCTCCGCTGAGGAGGGGCGAGCGAGGGCATCCGCCCACAGCAAAAACATGGTGAGAGACAGACAGACAGAGAGAGAGAGAGAGACATAGACCAACAGAGAGAGAGACAGACCAACAGAGAGAGAGACAGACCAACAGAGAGAGAGACGTAGACCAACAGAGTCAACGTCAGTTTCCCGCTCGACCAAACATTTCTCACATGGTTTCCCTCCAGGAGAAAGAGAACCGGAGTCTCATCGCCAAGATCACGTCTCTACAGGAAGAGGTAGTGTGCAATTCTACTTCCTGTCCTGTCTGTTTACCTGTCGGGGGACCTGTGTGTATGTGTGTGTGTGTGTGTGTGTGCACTTGCCTAACTATCCAACAGGGGCCCATGGCGTCGTAACACCTTCACTAACAGGGGACCTCCGAGCCAAGAGGGGACATTTTTCCGGTCCCCTCTTGGTCATGCCTTAAATCAAGCTAAAAACATGCCTAAAATATTTTGGTGCATTTTCTCAACTTTTGCCAAGAGGGGACCAGAAAGTGTGTGAGTGTTTAGTCCATACTCGGCAGCGCCTCTGCTGGCCAGAGCCAGGAAGTTCACGACCAATTCACACACGTCGCTTCAAACACTCCGGCCTGCAGCCCCAGGGGGTCATTCAGACTGTAGAGGGCTGTTAAACAGCCTACTTAGTAAAGAAAACCAGTCTCTTCAAACATGCAAACACGAAGAAAACCAGTCTCTTCAAACATGCAAACAACAAACAAAAATAGTGTATTTTTCTAACAAAATAGTTAAAATAGTTCAATCCCCAAAATGTACCTTTATCTTCCATCTAACAATTAGTGATTTCCATACATTTTACAATGTGCGTCAGTCCCCAATCTACATTTAAAGAAATGCATTAGAATTGTTGATTTGCATTACAGAAAATGGTCCACACTTATACTGTATGGAATGACAGGGGTCCACTGTTGGCTGATACATAATGACAGAGGTTCCCTCTTAGATAGCATAGAGTGACATTCACACTCCAACATGGATGAGTAAGAAATAAATAAGCAAAATGGATAGAGAGAGATTCTTAAGAGATAATAAGAATCTAATTATGATATATATATATATATATATATATATATATAGTGTTATTTTGCAAGTAAAGTTGCCCCAACAATGTTGTCATTGTGGCTTTTTGAGTGAGTTGTATTTACAGCTTATATATCTATAAGTTATATATCTAAGAATAGCAACAACAGAACTTGCTATTTTGGATATTGCCAGAGAACAATTTAGCATGGTATATAGGACAGAGGCCCAGAAATCATAAGTTTGTCTGAGATACAACGGACAAGTCAGCTAGAGGATGGCTTAATTTCACAAAAGACATGAACACAAATTTCTAAACTTAATAAGGTTTTTGTTTTTTTACAACTACAAACTTGTGTGCTTAGTCTACGGTTAAAGGAATGCATTTTATCTGTTGATTTGCATAACATAACTTTTTTTGTATGTAATGACAGAGGTCCACTGTTGGCTATTACAAAATGACACAAGTCCCTTCTTATGCCCCTTTTCCACCGGCACGGTACGGCGCGGTACGGCACGGCAAGGCACGGCATGGTACTTTTCGGGTCTGTTTCCATTACAACTGAGTACCATATAGTACTTCCTCGACGTGGGCGGGGTAACTCAGTAACTCAAGTAAATCTCAACTATTGTCATATTTATTCGTCCAACACAATGTTAATATGTTTTTGTAACAATCTAAACGCTCAGCTTTAATGGATTGCTTAACCATTGTCAAGTATGACACTATTAAATAAAGGGCTACCCAGAAGGCAAAGGACCAGTCAGCTAGATGGCTTAATTTCACAAAAGACATGAACACTGACTTGTTATCATGTGAAAAAGGAATCAGAATCAGGTTAAATGCAAAAGTTTTATATTTATATACTATACATTAAACATTACTATACATATTATACATTAAACACAGTAAGAGTAAGAGTATAAGAGTAAGAGTATAAGTTAAAAATAAAGTACTACAAATCACTAAAGTCAGGAAACATAAATATAAAACTTAAATATGAGATATTCAAAATAACTATTATATTATTGACAATAATATTTAGAAGTGCAAGACATGTTTAAAAGATTGGAATTATAAAAACAATAAATTGTATTGATGTTCTAACAGACTGATGCTCCATTTACATGGACTAACAATGTTGTAACCTTAACACTGATGCTCCGTTTACATGGACTAACAATGTTGTAACCTTAACACTGATGCTCCGTTTACATGGACTAACAATGTTGTAACCTTAACACTGATGCTCCGTTTACATGGACTAACAATGTTGTAACCCTTACACTGATGCTCCGTTTAAATAGACCACCAGTGACACTGATGATCCATAATGCGAGCTCCCAGTATTCAGGCACATAACACTGATGATCCATAATGCGAGCTCCCAGCATTCAGGCACATAACATTGATGATCCATAATGCAAGCTCCCAGTATTCAGGTATATAACATTGATGATCCATAATGCAAGCTCCCAGTATTCAGGCACATAACATTGATTATCCATAATGCGAGCTCCCAGTATTCAGGCACTTTACATTAATGCTCCATAGTGCAAGCTCCCAGTATTCAGCAGTTAATTTAGATTATTGGTCTTCTATTGGCACAAGTTCCTCTTTATAGACATTATTTTGTTGTGCATGAAGTATTTCACTACTTTCCAGTCTCTTCCACTATCCCTTAGCGTCGGATTTCCAATCAAGAATCTTTGACAGTCAGTTTTTCCAGGGATCTTCATTTGCTTCAGAAAGTCCTTGAAATGATGTTCAACAGCTTGTCTCTCGGTCTTTGACAAAGGTCTTCTGGGTTTCGCTATAAATAAATTGAGAAAGTAATTAATGGATAAAGGCAAATGACAACTATTAATTCTTGTAATTCTCTAGATAAGAATATTATCTCCATGGAACACCTTGATATTTTGTTAACTTGCTAACAAAATATCAGGGTGTTCCATGGAGATAATATTCTTTAGTCAACAAAATAACGCACCCATTGGACTTGATGTTTGAATGTCTCCAATTGCTTGTCTTGAGGTAGCAGCCAATTCATCAGAATGTCCATCCTCTGAGTTTCCTGAAAAAGTAAAAAAAAAAAAAAATTAAAGTGATTTAATAATTTAGAGTCACACGCATTTGTCTATATTTATTAATATAACTGCATGCAGTGGAAAATCTTGCCTTCTTGACTTGTTGTGGCAGTCTGCTCAGATTGGACATCCTCTGCATCCAAGTCGCTGAACTCCTCTTCAGCTGCATTTAAACATTTTAATTAATGTTTGGCTGTTTGTTGGCAACGGGTCTGTAATCATTAAGTCCTGTGGTCCTTGGCTTTTTGGGGACGGGGATGATGGTGGAGGACTTGAAGCAGTCGGGTACATGGCAAGTCTCCAGAGAAGTGTTAAAAATGTCTGTGAACACCGGGGACAGCTGATCAGCACAGTGCTTCAGGGTGGATGGAGAGACAGAGTCTGGCCCGGCTGCTTTGCGGGGATTCTGCCTCTTGAAGATCCTGTTTACATCTCTTTCCAGTAAGGACAGAGGTGTCGCTGAGGAGGGGGGGGAGGGGGGCTATGAGATGGGCAGCTGTGGGGAGGCCCAGGCTCCTGCTGTGCTGGGGGAGGTGGGGCTGGTGGACTGGAGCTGGTGGATGGTGTCACGGGGGATGGTGTCAGGAATGTCCCATTGTCTTTCAAAGCGACAGTAGAACTCATTCAGGTCGTTGGCCAGGCGTGAGTTATTCATGGAGTGGGGGGTTTTTGCTTTGTAGTTTGTGATCTGTCTGAACCCCCTCCAGAATGTCTCCAATTGCTTGGCTTGAGGTAGCAGCCAATTCATCAGAATGTCCATCCTCTGAGTTTCCTGAAAAAGTAAAAAAAATAAATAATTAAAGTGATTTAATAATTTAGAGTCACACGCATTTGTCTATATTTATTAATATAACTGCATGCAGTGGAAAATCTTGCCTTCTTGACTTGTTGTGGCAGTCTGCTCAGATTGGACATCCTCTGCATCCAAGTCGCTGAACTCCTCTTCAGCTGCATTTAAACATTTTAATTAATGTGTGCACATAAGCAAGTCATTTTTCTACACAGTATAAAGCCTTTACTTTGTTCAATAAAATGTACAACATTTCTTGAAATGCTGTACTTACAGTTGATGTTTGGGGTAATGTCTTCCAGGGATTGTCCCTTGAATTTTCCCATTCCATCTTGCAGGGCATAAAGAATTCTGCTAACTTTAGCAATTTGAAGGGTTTCTTCAGGAAGTCTGTAAAATTCCCTATGGACCTCAATATCATGACCCATGAATGTTGCTAGTTGGTCAAGTTCGTGAGCTTGAAGGTTCAGGAGCTGTGACACTGTCGCTACATGCTTGCGTAGTTTTGTTGATGTGATGTTTTCTGGATGTTGAGCTCCACAGCTTTCGGAATATCGCTTTAAGCTGTCACATCCACGAATGTTCTCCAGAGATCCATAATATGGGCGGGCAAAAATGTAAGGGTTGCTTGGGGAAATTCCAACCTCATCTCTTGTTTTTATCAGAAGTTCCACAGACTCTTGTACGTTTGTTGGAAACAGCACTGGTACCTTGCGGCCTCTTTTCCCCCGGATTTCCACCCTGATGAGATTCTGACACAATTTCTTTTCAAATGGTGACAGGCTCTTCAGAATTTCATCATGCATACTGCGTTTGTTTCTCAGCAGGTATGTCTGTACTTCCATCCTTGAAACTTCTCCTTCGCGACGTCGATTAAATAAAATCAGCTGTGTCAGGGTGACTTGCGAGAGCTCACTCCATGACCTTTGTGATGGATGGTCAATGAGAGCCTTTTTGTTCAACTCTTCAAGGGATTTTAAATGATCCTGGAGCTTTTTGATGTCTTCTGATAGAGGCAACGTTTGGGGGCTGTTCCATTTCTTCTGGTACAGGGTTTTCAGTGCGTTGGATGACACATGTGTTGTCCATTCTAGTTCAATTAATTTGATGAACTGTTCCGCCCTTCCCTTTAAGGCATTGTCCTCTTGACGCAGAGCCTCTCCTTGCACAATATGCGACACCTTCACAAGGGAGTGGCGCAGTTTCAGTGCTGTTGAGGGAACTGAGAATCTGTTTGTTAAGGCATCAAACCCAGTCATATTTTTTACAGCCTCAAGTACTGTGTTGAACTTTCCTGGGTTGATCAAGTCCTTCAAAAAGATAACGTCTTTGTCAATTTTTCGAGCCGACAAAACAAATCTGGCAAGTTCCCTCATCTTGTTCCTGATGTCTGCCCGATGACGTCGAACTTCTCCATTTTTGAGGAACATTCTTTCTCCCAGTGAAAGAATCAGGTCATCAGATTTCACCACTTCTGTAACAATGTCATATGTCATGTCCTGAAGAATTTCTTTGAGTCCGGTAGAAATTGTTGTGTCCAAGGGCAACATCAGGGAAGAACTTGCCTGAACTTTTCTTTTCACCGGTCCATCGTTTTTCACTTGCAGTTTGCAATGCTTATGATGTCTCCAGAGGTCAGTTCTGACATACATAGCGAAGCAAAACTTGCAAGGCAGATAGTCTGTTGCTGAGGATAGATAGGTTGCTTGTCTTTTTGGTATTATTAGTCCATTCCCAGAGGATAGCACTGAACAGTTATGGTGGTAATTCCCCATATTTCGTATTTTCTCCAGCAGAAGACGGTGCTGTGTGGAACCTTGCCTGTGTGCAAGTGCCTTAGCTACTCCAACCTTATCAGCGTGCTTTTGCTTCAGATGTCTTGTGAGCTTCGCAAACGGCTTCTCACAGTAAAGGCAGTAATTCTTCTTATCATATATCCGCTGGTGTTCCTTGTTTGAGGACATTTTCACGTTGATATGACGTTGTTGAGGGTTACTTCCATGAACAGTTTTATCCATTTTTGAAGGTGGTTTTCTTGTGCGTGTTACTTTTTTCGTCTGCTTCTGCTTGTTGGTCTTCTTCATCTGATGTTTCCAGAGAAAGGGAAACGTGTTGCTCAGTTGTCTGAAAAAAAAGAGAAAGAAAATGTATTATTAATAAAAAAATAATATAATAAATTCATGCCTGCATTACCTATTTGTACAAAGAACAACAAAACAAACAAAAAAAAACAGCTTATGAGTCCATACATAATTTCCTGATTTGTGGTCTCTTTTTCTGATTGTTTCCATTCCTGCCATTTTTGCTGTTCATGAAAAAAAAAGTGATTGATTTTCTTTAGTGGCACCATTTATTCAGTACATATTACTGATGCAGAGTAACTGTCAAATGGTGAAAAGTCCCTCTCCCAACCCCCATACACATACTTCTCACCTACTTAGGGCCCACCTGAAAATCCATTCAACCCCCCACCCCCGCTGTCTCTATTCAAATTAACCACCTCACACTTTTCCACTGAAGCACTGATTCATCAGCCCTTGAGATCATTAGGTTGGATGAGGATGAGATGGCACATCTCTCAATAGGCTGATAGTGGAGGACTTTGCTTTGCTGAGGTATTTAAAGATTTGGTCAAAATATGCTGATATCACATTTCTGGTTTAACATAGGTGTAGACAACATGGATCTTTTCACTGTAATATAGCTCTTCTGGAAAATCAATTAAAAGAACACTGTTCACAAATAAAATATACAAATGGGACATTAAATTTTGACTAATCTAGAAAAAAACAAATAAAGCAGTACCACATGTTAATTTCCAGCCCAAAACAGGAACAATCGTTGTTTTCAAACAGTAAATAAACTTGACAATACCTAAAGTCTCTTAAAAAAGTACTTACTTCATTTTTATTCTTGTGGCCAGACGTGTTTGTTGTTCCAGTGAAATTAGACAGACGTGTGAAACCTGTAAATACATAATAGGGTCTGTTATTTTCACAGAAGTGATTAAAATATACCTTCTCCAATCTATCGATATTTTATTAATGTGAACAATTAATGCATAGTATTAAGGTTTGGTTGTCTTACATGTGATAGCTTGAAGGCATTCTTCAATAGTAGGACGTTCTTCAAATGTTCTACTCAGCATTCTTGAAATAATGCCCTTTTGGCTCATCAGTCTTTCTTTACATTGAAGAGTGAAGTTGCCTTTTCTCACATTTTGAGATAGCCCCACTGGGTCACTGGAGTAGGGTGTTGTGGTTTGATAGGGATGTTGCCCATCAGTCAGGATATAATGTCCTCAATGTCCTTAGTGGCAATAACTCCATAACCTGAAAACATAATTAAAATGTTTTAGTTATTTATTCATTAATTGTATCATATAAGTATGAAATACAGTTTCCTGGCATATTAATTATTAGAAAAGCAACTAAGTTTCTTTCATGAGTTACATACAGATTTTGAACAGAGAATCTAACAGTCTTATCTCAGAACATACCTTTCTCCTCATTGATTAATTTCTTCTGGAAATTGTCTTTATCTTTTCCAGATGCAATGAAGTGCAAGGCTTCCTTTTCAGGACAAATTCTTTTGGCTCTCATGTTTCTGTGAAATAATTTATAATCAAAGATTAATGAAAAACATGATAACTTGGGAAATTTGTGAAAGGATATGATGCTATAAGTATTTTTGCAAAATAGTTTTAGTAAATATTTAATTAACCAAGAAATACATGGTGAATTGTAAAAATGTGGAACTTACCTCTCACAATGGCCTCATCGATGTAGAAAAAAGTGGTCTCCTGGAAAAGTGGTCTACTTACTACTTCTACTACTTTTTTTTTTCAAATGGCCAGAATATATACACAATCTCAACTAGCTATCTGGACAGCGATTGGTTCTTAGGATCAGACAATAATTGCTCACTAATGCTGGCACAGTCATGCAAATTGTCTCTGGCAATGCAACTGCAAACAGGTCCGCCTCCAGTTTTAGTCTAGATACTATCAAAATAGCAGGTGTATTGATTTGAATTCTAATAAATTGCTAAAGACTAATTTAACTATACAGATAAAGTAGGATTTTGTTACTATACCATTTTGTTTCTAATCACCACATTATATACTGTTAAATGGTATGGAGCGACACTTACACTCCAGCATTTATGTATTCATTTGGTTAGAAAAAAATAGTTAACGGCTTTCTCTATAGTAGAAAATAAATAATTTGCCATAGAGCCTTTAGACAGTTCTTCCATAGTTCATAAGGGACATTTTGTCATGAGAAAAAAAACGTATATACAACAGGGCTAACTAGGGCTGTCAATCAATTAAAATATTTGATCGTTTTTAATCACATGATTGTCCATAGTTAACTTGCAAATTTCAAATTTATTGCACATTTAACTGTTCTAAATATATCTTAAAAGATGATTATTGATTATTGATGAGGATTTCATTTAGTATTTTCCATAATTTATGAATAGATCCATGCAGGAGTGTGAGTGTCGCCCCATACCATTTATCAGGGGACTTCTGTCATGTTGTACAATCCAAGTGGGGACCATCTTTTATATTTTAGAGCACAAAGTGTGTCTGTTCTTTGAATGTGAACTTATGTAAGGGACAGTATTTTCTAAATGATCTTTTTTCACAATAACATGACTTCAGTTTTAACTACCACAATTTATCATGGTTCAATCAATCAACAATCACTGTTCCCTGCACTTGAACAGCCTTAAAGCTATCATCTGTCTTTTTGATGGAGTTACCTACAGCATATGTCAGACCCTGCACAATAGTATACAGACCTTCAAAGAAAGTTTAATGTGTAGATTTCTTTTTTACTTAGTGCTGTTAAACAGAAAAGATGGTTCCCACTTGGAAGTCCCCTCATTGCCTGTACAAAATGACACTGGTCCCCTGTTAGATGGTATGGAGCGACACTTACACTCCAGCATTTATGTATTCATTTGGTTAGAAAAAAATAGTTAACGGCTTTCTCTATAGTAGAAAATAAATAATTTGCCATAGAGCCTTTAGACAGTTCTTCCATAGTTCATAAGGGACATTTTGTCATGAGAAAAAAAACGTATATACAACAGGGCTAACTAGGGCTGTCAATCAATTAAAATATTTGATCGTTTTTAATCACATGATTGTCCATAGTTAACTTGCAAATTTCAAATGTATTGCACATTTAACTGTTCTACATATATCTTAAAAGATGATTATTGATTATTGATGAGGATTTCATTTAGTATTTTCCATAATTTATGAATAGATCCATGCAGGAGTGTGAGTGTCGCCCCATACCATTTATCAGGGGACTTCTGTCATGTTGTACAATCCAAGTGGGGACCATCTTTTATATTTTAGAGCACAAAGTGTGTCTGTTCTTTGAATGTGAACTTATGTAAGGGACAGTATTTTCTAAATGATCTTTTTTCACAATAACATGACTTCAGTTTTAACTACCACAATTTATCATGGTTCAATCAATCAACAATCACTGTTCCCTGCACTTGAACAGCCTTAAAGCTATCATCTGTCTTTTTGATGGAGTTACCTACAGCATATGTCAGACCCTGCACAATAGTATACAGACCTTCAAAGAAAGTTTAATGTGTAGATTTCTTTTTTACTTAGTGCTGTTAAACAGAAAAGATGGTTCCCACTTGGAAGTCCCCTCATTGCCTGTACAAAATGACACTGGTCCCCTGTTAGATGGTATGGAGCGACACTTACACTCCAGCATTTATGTATTCATTTGGTTAGAAAAAAATAGTTAACGGCTTTCTCTATAGTAGAAAATAAATAATTTGCCATAGAGCCTTTAGACAGTTCTTCCATAGTTCATAAGGGACATTTTGTCATGAGAAAAAAAACCGTATATACAACAGGGCTAACTAGGGCTGTCAATCAATTAAAATATTTGATCGTTTTTAATCACATGATTGTCCATAGTTAACTTGCACATTTCAAATTTATTGCACATTTAACTGTTCTAAATATATCTTAAAAGATGATTATTGATTATTGATGAGGATTTCATTTAGTATTTTCCATAATTTATGAATAGATCCATGCAGGAGTGTGAGTGTCGCCCCATACCATTTATCAGGGGACTTCTGTCATGTTGTACAATCCAAGTGGGGACCATCTTTTATATTTTAGAGCACAAAGTGTGTCTGTTCTTTGAATGTGAACTTATGTAAGGGACAGTATTTTCTAAATGATCTTTTTTCACAATAACATGACTTCAGTTTTAACTACCACAATTTATCATGGTTCAATCAATCAACAATCACTGTTCCCTGCACTTGAACAGCCTTAAAGCTAGTAGTAGATAATAAATAATAAATAAATCAAATATTTAATCGTGATTAATCGCATGATTGTCCATAGTTAACTTGCAAATTAATCACACATTTTTTAACTGTTCTAAATATATCTTAAAATGATGTTTACAAGTTTTTTATATTATTATTAACATGGGAGTGCACAATATGCTTGCTTTATAAAAAATGTAACTGTACATGTTGAGGAAACATTTCTGACAATTGTGGGATCTGTGATTCACATCAATAGAATATATTTACTGTTAAAGATAGATTCCACTATTTCACTAGAAGGTCCCCTCTTGTACTGTTAAGACTCATTGAGTGAAACAATAGGCACAGACAGCTCCCCTGCTGCAGTGAATGGAGTCCCCTCTTAGATATGTAAATATCGCTTAAGGATTCAGGTCCCCTCTTGGTAACTTCTTTAAAAAAATAAAAAACAACACATTTGAAGTTATATTATGACAAAAGTACTTAAAACTAAACTCTGTATTATGTTTTTGTATTTTTAAAATGACCAGAAATAGAGGTCCACACTTGGTTGATGAAAACCGATGGTCCCCTGTTGGTAAGGTAAACGTGTATGTGTGTGTGTGTGTGTGTGTGTGTGTGTGTGTGTGTGTGTGTGTGTGTGTGTGTGTGCTGACATACACACCCCCCCGCCCTCTCCTGACCCCCCCCAACCTTTCATCAGAATACTCTGGCGAATGGATGAGAGAGAGGGAGAAAATTATGGGAAAGTGAGTGTCTGTGTAGCTCACAAGTGTGTCTCTCGCTCTCTTTCCTTCCCTTTATCTCTCTCTCGCTGGCTCACACACACACACACACACACACACACACATACACACACACAGGCACTCACAGCCACACGGTGATGGTGAAATCAAAATGAGATCTTATCCAACGTATGAAACACACACACACACATGCACACACACACTTGTTCTATCGTGTGTGTGTGTGTGTGTGTTCTTTTGTTGCGCAACAAGAAACTTGGATGATGTGGATTTGATTCCTGGCCACACATCTTCAGCACAATGTCCTGTTTCTCTTTTCTCCTCTGTCCATAAACACAACTATATCTGAGCTATATAAAAAACAATAAGTGTATATATATATACAGTATATAAGGCACTATGCTGTGTTGTGTAATGCGTTGAAGATGTACAACCCATGCTTACACTGCATAAATGCACTTAAAACAGACACGCATGCTGCTTTCTACCTGCCATCGGCACGCGGAATCCATTGTGAGGAGAGAAATAGACACTCAGCCCCTAATCAAAGACCTTGACTTGCAGCTAAAAGGGGCGAAAAAATAAAAGACCTTGTGCTAAGAACCTGACGGTCTCCATCCATCACGTGAAAACATGCAATTTTCACAGACTTCGCCTGGCGTGTGAGGAGGCGAATGGGAGTAGGCCCACTGCATTCTGGATCATGATTAGTGGCAATTAGCAGTGAGCCGCTCTCGGGGTATCGTGTGCGATTGAAATGGAGTCGGCGTTTCGGACACGGGGGGGTAAGATGCGAGCGAGGTGGGCGGCGGGTGGCAATATGTTTCGGCACATGACTGGATCTGTAATTAGGGAACGATTTGCGTTTATTTGTTTTCGCCCGCGGCGGGTTATTAATAGGAGAAGTAGCGATCGATCGAGAAGCCAGGCTTCCTCTGTGGTTCCTTTTTTACGGAGGAGTTCGCAGCTCCGGAATGAATTTCCGACCGCTAATTGACTCGTTTTCTCGAGTACCAATTACCAGGTGCGCGATCAGCGGGTGCGTATTTTGCGACCAAATTGCGGTTTCCATTTGTTCGCCTGCGTTTGTGTCAGTGAAGCCGGCATGTTGGGTTGGAGACGCGCCGACGGTACTGCGGCAGAGGGGAATCTACTCTGCCGTCTTATCAGCAATCTGAGAGAGTGGCACCCGGTCCCATTACAAAGCTGCCGCAGAGACCACTTGTCCTGGTTGCATGTAAAGAGGCACATCTCGAAAGCGCAGCGACATAGAAGAAGAAGAAGATGTAAGATGTTATGTAAAAAGAGTATTAAATGGCAGAGGAGGAACATAGTGTCGGGTACGGTTAATGCGGGTTTGATTTTCAGTTCCATCTGAGGAAGGATTTGATTTCCATCGCGCTAAGATCCAACCGTCTGTGGAATCGCAAAAAAAGAAAATAGTGGATGGCTGTATTTAAGCCTTTTCAGATAGTGTTTCAGTCTGGAGCAATCTTCTGAAGCATATTACTGCTCCAACTCCACTCAGAGGATCCTCGTCACAAAGCAGTACTTTGAAAACAGAAGTGAAGAGAAGTGCTTATAAAAAAAACTAAAACCAGTGTGAGGGAAGTTCTTTGGGCGGCCGCCATACCACGGTTTGCCAAAATCCTCCTCAGCTACCATTTAGCTTTATTGCTAACCAGGGGATCAATGCTAAGAGCTCCCGTCGTTTTGCTAAAGAGCGCCAATCGCGGCCTTGTAATGCGATGTGAATGTCTCTGGACCACTGCCCCCCCCCCCCCCCCCCCCACACACACACACACACACTCAAACACAAGGAGATGCATCACAAGTCCTGCGGAATTAAAATCGATAATTCATTTCCCCCCTCATCCCCCTTTTTCTGCCACCGTTCCGTTCAAACGAGCTCTCACATGTTAGCCACAAAGCCACCAAATCTCTCCAGGGTCACGGGAATTGAAGTAGGGGCTTTTTGGTCTGCCTCCTCTCCATTTGCTCTCTCTCTACCTCCCCTTCTCTCCCCCTCTCCCCCTGCCCCCCCCCCGACCCACAAATTCCCATCAGCCAAATGTGGGGGAGCGTATTCTGCGGGGGCGTAATTGTCTTCGACGTGGCCGTATGAAGTCATGCCGCTGTCCTTTTCAAAGCCTGCGTGTGTGTCCTGCGCCTGGGGTCGGGTAATTTGCCACAGCGGCGGTAGAAGGAGACCCTGACAACGTCTTTGACCAGAAACCAGACCAGAACCTCCGTAATGAGGGCCTCATGGTATATATCCCCCTTGGCAATAGGGGGGAGGTGGTGGTGGGGACCATTATAGGTTGCGACACCGCTGCACCTTGGGGCACCCCGGCGAGGTGGATATGCGGCTGTGGGCTGGTCCGCGGCTAGGATAGGCTAGGCTAGGCTAGCCTAGCGGTAAATGGGATGTGCAGGGACCCCTCTGGCGATGCGTTTGAGGATAGGTAATTACACCCTACTACTGCCGTCGCTGCTGCCGCTGCGGTAATGCGGGCCCTGGGCACAGCTGCTGTCGCTCCGCTCTGCTCGCTCTCTCATTACCCGCCGTGTCATTTCCCACGATGATGGCGTCGCTGCTGCGTTCGCTCAAGCGTTCGTCGTCTGCCCCCAAAAAAATTGTCCCCTCGTCTTTATTGTATTCATCGGCAACGTTTGGATATGTTTTACGATCCCTCCCTCCCTCATCATCATTATCCTCATTATCGTGGTTATAAATAGCACCAGGATCATCGCTGTCGCCGTCATCAGCACGTTTCACGTCGATTACCGCAAATTGCTGCTGGTTTGAGTCGGGCGAACCCGTAAATAAAGTCCACCGCTAATCGCCGTCATTATCACAATCGCTTCTGCTTCTTGATTTTGGCGACAAATCCACCACCGATCCCCGATCCGTTGTCGGGGGCAACAACGGGGCCTCGGCGCAGCGAAGGCACCGCGGCTAGCTTAGCCGCCTCTCTACTAAACGTATAGCGCAGCATCGAGCATTTCTATTGGTGCGTGTCAACCTAAACGACATTGATAATGGCGGCGGTGGCGCAACCTTTCATGTCACACATCTCCCCCCCGGGATTACGATTGACACTCAAAGCTATTGAATTACTTTTGGATGGAGATGAGATTGTCATCCGTCACCGCCACCCGTCAAAAAACCCAGGGACACGGCAATGGCGGACGGGATAGGAGAAGATGGAGGAAGATAAACGGCAAAGGGAAATGTGCCCGATCCCCACGTTGGGGGGGCTGATGGGTTTCTGTCCGTCTCCTCGGCATCCGAACGGCTGGAAGCAGAGAAACGTATTCCGGACTGAGGAACGTATTCCGGTGTCCACCCGTCTGAGTTTATCGACGATGTTTATCAGCAGCAATGTTTATTGGATTTTTTTGTTGTCGGGTTTGAGGTTTTGCGAAGGAGAGATAGTCAAGTCATGTTAGCAAAACCGCCCGGGGTGAAAGGGTCCTGTGCTGTTACCGTCGCTAACATGACCCCCAAAAAAAACGAAGAAAGGCAGGAAAATAAATAAAGTACAAAAATGTACCTTTCAGAAATGAATGAATAAAATAATAAAATGTCCGCTTACTGGGTATGGAAGTGCCCCATGGGGCCTTTAGCTCTGTTTATGTTCTATGTCAAACAAAGCGTGAATAAAACACTAGCCTGAGCTAGCTACTCAAAGGTGAATGGAGGAGGAGGAGGAGGTGGAGGTGGAGGAGGAGGAGGGAGTGGGAGGTTTTAGCGAGCAAGAAGTGATGAGACTTGCCTTCAATCGGGCGCCGGGAGGGACGGGATTCGCTCGCGAGGTCGAGAAGGAATCCATGGATTTCCCGCCCCGTGGTCGCCAATGGCTGTCAGTCAAGCGTCTACCGTTGACGCTAACGTGCGCATGCGCTCGCGTCCGCAGGCTAGCACTTGTAACGAAAGACAGATCTCATCACATTCTGCACACATTGCTTCACACACACACACACACACACACACACACACACACAGGCACACGCACACACATTTTCGTATCGATTTCTCAAAAATAAGAAATCATTGAGTTGTGGCGAGTTGATTGGGTCTGTAGATGGCTGGACGGTGATGGGTATTGATGTCCGGGCGTCGCCGGGGGAACAGAGGACGATCATTGTTAATACAGAGTAGGGTTCTTCTATTATTGACACACACACACACATATGTGCAGAGACACACACACACACACACATGTACACACACACACACACACACATATGCAGAGACACACACACACACAGGCACAGTCACGTATACACTCACACTTCACACTGACATGTACACATGCGCGCACACACACACACACACACACACACACATATATTGTACATATGCACACACACACACACGTATACATCAACACTACACACACACACACACACACACACACTTGCACATGCTAACACACACACACGTATGTATACACACACAGAATGTATGAAATATGCATATGTTAACTCAATGCAACTTGTGCTCATTCATGCATACACTCACACACACACACACACACACACACACGCACACAAACACACGCACACACACGACTGCAAGTAATTAGTCAGCCTGACAGAATGTTCCATGGCAAGTGAGGACAAATAAATCTGAATTAGACTCTCTCACACACGCATACACACACACTCACACACACACACACACACCAGGGAGGTCTTTTTTGTCGGTGTATGGGCCTAATTAAGACATGGATATAATTGGGGGACCAGGGGTTGGTGTGTGTGCGCGTGCGTGCGTGTGTGTGCGCGCGCGTGTGTGTGTCGTGCACGCGGCCCCATAGTCTAGTGTGTGTATTTCAAAGGGATGTTCAATTACTCAAAGCAACAGAATATGCACATAAGCACAGCACTGCCAACCCAGGAGGGGTCAAGGGGGGGCGGGGGGTGGGTGGGGGGGGGGAGGGGAGAGACTACTGCGGAGAGAGGGGGAGGACAGCTAGGCGCATACACACCCAGTGCACACACACACAGACACAGATGAAAAACTGAGTCTTTCGCTAGAGATGGGCCTCAACAACAACAACAACAACACCACTGCTGAAGGGGGGGAGGGGGTGGGAAAACTCCACAGGGAATTCTGGGTAATGCTGTCCGACACGCTATGGCTCGGCAGCCCCCTGGACCGACCCCTCGGATCGGACTGACGGGCTGTCGAGAGGAAGGGGGTGGGGTCTGTCTCAGCGGAGAGGTATTGGTATTGGCTGACACATTCGTGCTCACACGTATTCACACACTCGTAGTGTAATGTATTGACATGAGCTCTGTGTTATGGTTACAGGAACACACACACATACAAGCGCACACACACACACACACACACGCACACATACACACACACACACAGCCCAGCATACAGTGTGGACATACAGCCCATTCATCATTGTGTCAGACGTAACGCCGTCCACGTTATTGTTTGGAGCATGCATTACTGTCTTCCACCCCCCCTCCCCCCCCCCCCCCCCCCCCCCCCCCCCCCCCCCCCCCCCCCCCCCCCCCTCTCCCCCCCCCCCCCCCCCCCCCCCCCCCCCCCCCCCCCCCCCCCCCCCCACCTCCCCCCCCCCCCCCCCCCCCTCCCCCCCCCTCCCCCCCCCCCCCCCCCCCCCCCCCCCCCCCCCCCCCCCCCCTCCCCCCCCCCCCCCCCTCCCCCCCCCCCTCCCCCCCCCACCCCCCCCCCCCCCCCCCCCTCCCACCATCCTCCCCCTCCCCCCCCCCCCCCCCCCCCCCCCCCCCCCCCCCCCCCCCCCCCCTCCTCCCCCTCCCCCCCCCCCCCTCCCTCCCTCCCCCCCCCCCCCCCTCCCTTCCCCTCCCCCCCCTCCCCCCCCCCCCCCTCTCCCCCCCTCCCCCCCCCCCCCCCCCCCCCCCCCCCCCCCCCCCCCCCCCCCCCCCCCCCCCCCCCCCCCCCCTCCCCCCCCTCCCCCCCCCCCCCCCCCCCCCCCCCCCCCCCCTCCTCCCCCCCCCCTCCCCCCCCCCCCCCCTCCCCCCCTCCCCCCCCTCCTCCCTCCCCCCCCCTCCCCCCCCCCCCCCTCCCCCCCCCCCCCCCCCCCCCCCTCCCCCCCCCCCCCACCCCCCCCCCCCCCCTCCCCCCCCCCCCCCCCCCCCCCCCCTCCCCTCCTCCTCCCTCCCCCTCCCTCCACCCCTATCTTATATAATCATGTTCTCCAAATGATTACTGTTTGTTCGGAAAACTGTGTGTGTGTGTGTGTGTGTGTGTGTGTGTGTGTGTGTGTGTGTGTGTGTGTGTGTGTGTGTGTGTGTCCTCAGTGGATTGGCCCAATTGAGGACAGGAACTAACCAGGGAGGGAACAGACGCCACTTTAACACACTTTTTCTTCACACAACAACGTGCAGCCGTTATATAATACAAGGCCCACCACACACACACACACGCACACACACACAAATTTGGTGCATGGTTACAAATAAACAACAAGAACAGTCTGACACACACACACACATACAAATTTGGTGCACGGATACAAATAAACAACAACAACAGTTCGACACACACGCACACACACACATACCCCTTCACACCTCCTAAAACAATTTTGAAACGACTCGCTATGGTACACACACCTGGTGGTAGGAAACCGGCGGGGGGTCGGTGGGGGGTGGGTCGTTTAAACCGGCGTGAAGAATGGGGGATAGTCAAATATAATTACTTTTTTTAATGTTCCTGTTAGGGTGGGGGGGGGGGGGGGGGTTGGGTTGATATGCGCACTCTCTCTCTCTCTCCTCTCTCTCCTCTCTCTCTCTCTCTCTCTCTGATGGAGTGTGCGTTTAAGGTCACTCCCGCTGCCGATGTGCGCTGAGCTGAGATGTGGCCGACTTGTATGAGTGTGTGTGAGTGTTGATAGGGTGCTGGCTGGAGGTGGTTGCTAAGTGGGTAGATCTCGGCACTGTGAGACCCTTCATAGCTGGCGCACACTCCCTCTCTGTCTCTCTCTCTCTCTCTCTCTCTCTCTCTCTCTCTCTCTCTCTCTCTCTCTCTCTCTCCTCTCTCTCTCTCTCTCTCTCTCTCTATATCGCTCTACTGCTACGATTCCATAGCACGCTTTCTCGTCAGATAGCACTCTCTCCCACACTATCCTCTCGCTACCTCTAGCCCTCCTCTCTTTCTGTCTCTCTCTCCCTCTACATACCTCTCTCCCTATGTCTCTATCTCCATGTCTCGCTCTCCCCCTCTCCATACCGCTCTTTCTCTTAATTATCATCCCCGCCCCAACCTCCTACCCTGCTCTCTCTCCCTCTCTCTCTCTCTCTCCCTCTCTCTCTCTATCTCTCTCTCTCTCTCTCTCTCTCTCTCTCTCTCTCTCTCTCTCTCTCTCTCTCTCTCTCTCTCTCTCTCCTCTCTCTCTCTCTCTCTCTCTCTCTCTCTCTCTCTCTCTCTCTCTCTCCGTCTCTCTCTCTATCTCTCTCTCTCTCTCTCTCTCTCTCTCTCTCTCTCTCTCTCTCTCTCTCTCTCTCTCTCTCTCTCTCTCTCTCTCTCTCTCTCTCTCTCTCTCTCTCTCTCTCTCTCTCTCTCTCTCTCTCTCTCTCTCTCTCTCTCTCTCTGTGTCTGTGTCTGTGTCTGTGTGTCTGTGTGCAGGCCTTCAGCGGCACGGACGGGGCTTTTATGGATGGCTCGCCCGACGAGGAATCCATCTTGGGTGATTAACGTTTCTGCGGGGGGCCCTCGGTGGGCGTGGCCCCCGTTATCGCCCGGGAGCCCGCCTATTGTCGCGTCGTCGGCAGCGGCCCGCTAAGTGGAGGTTTATACCTTGAACACTCCCGCATTAGCGCGCATTAATTATGCAGCTGGCGCCAATTACATATTTATGTATTCTGATAATTACATTTTTAATACAGCAGATGTCAGGCTCATTCATCGCGGTTACAGTAATGAAAATGAATGACAACCGATTTTTAGAGGGTCTTTTTTCCTCAAAGCACGGCACCGGAGCACCGCCGAGGAACGGGTTCTTGCGTCGACAGTTTTGTTTTGTCCTGAATGACGGACGACCCGCTGCTTTTGTTGATCGGGAGGAGATTGAATAAATGTCCGTTATTTAAACAAACACTAATAAACCCCAATGAATTTCACATCGGCACGCAAGCCATGCATATGAATATATAAATATATATATATATATATATATACACGACAATGCCAATTACTGCAAGAGCGTTATTTCTAAAGTTCTATTTTTACTTAATTTATTGTTATTCTATTAGGCGTATACACTTCACATTTATTATTCTATCGTTTTTATTCTTATGCTGTGGGGGTTTTTTTTTAGCAACTCTGGCACAAGAATTTCCTTCGGGATGAATAAAGTTTTATCTTATCTTCATTCAAAATTGTCACCCAATTGAATTGTACAGTCGCTGATGGCGGGAGTGGACCTCTCCCTGCCCGCGGCACACAGAGGGCGCTACCGCTTAAGCTACTTACACTACGTACGCTCACGAGTTGGCTGAAGGGCTCCGAGCACCGGCTAATAAACACACACCAGCCTTCGCACGCTTTTCTTATGGAAACTACAGACCGTGGTCATTTTAGCGTTGGCGTGTCAGAAGCAGAGAAGACGCCGTCCAATTATTGCTCTTCTTGCTCTGTGTGTGTGTGTGTACGTGCGTGCGTGTGCGTGTGTGTGTGTGTGTGTGTGAGTGTGACACAAGATTAAATGAACAAGATGCCAGCGCCCGATTGGCCCGCGCGTGCCAAGGTTACCGGGGGAGGCTAGACTCTGTGTCGGGTTTAATCCGGCCACTGGCGCGTCAGCCGTCGAGTCACTGCAGCTATTGCTTGGCACACTGAATTAATGGAGCCAGGGAGAGGAGAAGAGAGCGAGATGGGGAATGAGAACTTGTGTTGTTGGTTTTTGTGCGAGATTTTGCGAAGTTTAGTTTACTTGAGAGTTTGCTTGGCGCTGCGTACGCACGAATGTTGTGGGTCAGAATTTCATCAAGACTTTCCCATTGAGTGCCGCACCGTTGCATCGTAGAACATGAAGTCTGTGTCTTTGGTGATGTGTGGTAATGGTTTTGAATGACTATTCATGAATTCCCCAAATGAATTGTTCTAGTTAAATGCTTGTGTGTGTGTGTGTGTGTGTCTCTGTGTGTGTGTGTTTAGAGGTGGGAGCCCCATCGCTATAATCACATGAATTAAAACATGAATTTGAGCAACAGAGCAACAAACAAAAATATCTGCATTTATATCTCACCCAGGTTACACAAGCGGCAAGAATACGCCATCCTTTTATCTTTTAAAATGTCCTAAACATGGAACCACCCGTTATACAAAGTGGGAACACGTACGTTTGTTCCATGCTCAGTTTCTCACGGCAATAAAAGGTGAGACATCGGCAGTCAGTCGGCAAAAGTTTAGTGCCGATCCGGCCTGGTGTTGCCTTGCTGCGGTGATTGTGATGAGACTGTAGCATCTTCAGAAGCACGGCTCTATCTGTCTGGCACACGCACACGCGCACACACACACACACCCACACACGCACACAACGCACACGCAGACGGAAAACTGACTTTTTAAAGGCTTACCTTTTGGATAGGTTGGGAGTTATTGGTATTTTATAAACACATATTTTTGGATTTTGTTTATTCTGGTGGATTTGTTGTACGTGTGTGTACTGTGTGTACTTTTATCCAAAGCACTTTGCGATATCGCCTCACATTCACCCATTTGTACACACATTAATACACCGGCGACGGTGTGTTAGCAGCCACCTGCTAGCTCGGGAGCAGCTGGGGTTACTACAAGGTGTCTTGCTCAGGGACACCGCGGCACTTAGCTATAGAAGCGGGAGGAGCCGGGGATTGAACCAGCAACCTTCCGATGCCGCTCTGTATTACACTTAACCTCTCCCGTTAGACTTGTACTGTTGTTTCTGCGGCTGCACATCTGCTCTGGGATGAACAGTGTTATTGTAATCTCATGCTATCTCATTACATGGTTTGATGTCATGTCTTTTGATATTGAAATGGATATATTACATGTACACGTCAAGCCTTACATGTACGATCGCCGTGGTGATTTGATTTGAGGACGGCGAGACAAGACATTGGAATAAAAAAATACACCTCAAAGAACAAAGGGTCAGACATGACACATGTCTGTTGTCACGGTGATTCATTTATAGCAGTGGGTGGGTGACACACATGCAATATGCATGAGGACAATATAACAAGGCTGTCATTTCTGATGACAGACCGGCTGATAATTGTATTGGTCATCATTTGGACGACATTGACAAGAAGAGGGCACTGAGAACATTCCGGCAAATGGAAGGAGAGAGCGTTTGTTCGGTACCGTCGAGAGGCTGAGACTGGTCTTGGAATGCATGCCAGTGTGATTAGCCATTGCAAGCCGTTTCACAATTGCCATGTAACTGCTATCTAGTGACATCACAAGTGGGAATGTCCACCAAGATGTATGATTACTAAATCAGTCTACCGGCCTACCCAGTGGACCGTACCGAGAGGTAAACTGATCTAGTCAGCATACCCATTCCCACTTGTGATGTCACTAGATGGTAGTCACATGGTAATTGTGGCAACGGCTCGCAGTGTCTAATCACACTCACGCCTGGTGGCATAATATGCCCCCTTTAACTCCCTCACCTCTTCATATTTGTCTTGTATGTTGTAGGGGGAGGACGGGGAGGAGGGTGAAGGGAAAATGTTTTGCTCTGATGGGAGCAAACGGTGATGGATGAGCAGAGAGCGAGGTTTGGGCCCACGTCCCAAATCACATCCCGAAAGGAACCTAGTGGGTACCAGATTGCTCTGTGTGTGTGTGTGTGTGTGTGTGTGTGTGTGTGGGGGGGGGGATTGTGAGTTGCACAGTATCGCTGCTGGTGTCAACTCGGCCCCACTGGTGCTATATTATTTCTTTTTTTGACGGATAGCTCAAACACCCCGGCCCCTAATTACCTGCTAGTTACCAGCGGAGCGGGGGAACCAGGGGAGCAGGAGAACCAGGGGAGCAGGAGAACCAGGGGAGCAGGAGGAGGTGGTTGCGGGGAGGAGGGGAGAAGTCCATCACAAGGCACACGGACATCTTGCCACAATGTTCTTCCCTTTTCATCGCACACATTGTGATCGAAAGTCGTCCTTTTTCCAGTAATCTGGATGCCATTGCGATGACGCCCCTGCCCTAGAATAACGTCCTCTCTCCCCTCTTCCTCCTCCTCCTCCTCCTCCTCCTCCTCGCGGTGTCATGTGGGAGGAGAACACGTATCGCTCACTCACCACATGGCTCGGTGACGCCCATGCCGTTCGCTGCTCAGGCCAGGCCGGTGCGGCCGAGTGCAGAGCCGTAGGTTTTTCGCCAGGCCAAACGGATTGATGATTGAGCGTTTGATTAACGCGCAGGCCCACGTTTTTTAGCCAAAAGCCAGGCGGAAGCTGTTGATGTAAGCGTGTTGGAAAGCATCCATCTCTTAAAGCAGTTGGAGATCTGCAGCCAGAGAGAAACATCTGGGTGTTTTAATAGAAGGGTGTTTGGGTGTTTGAATAGAACAGAAAACCAGGATCGGACCGGGGAACCGAACTAATATACCGGCTGCTACACATGAGGGGTGATGGCAGATGAGAGATTGCTGGGAGCATGGTATGGTGCACGTAGAACTAAAAGAACTAGACGGGGAACACAATAAACATAGAAATGCAAAACTAGTCACGACCTTGACACCCTGGAGGCTAATCCCAAGTGGCAATTGGACGCCATTTTCAAAGTCTGTGTTTGTTTGGCCCAAAATGTCACGTTTTGAATTTTAATCGAGACCGCGTCTGTGATCCGAGGTTATAAATGACACCCTTGTTCCGGGGGAGCTCTTTTGTCAAATTAAGAGAGAGCAGGGGGGAAAAAATATGATATGAAGTTTATACTTTGAAGTTTTTACTTCCCCTGGCATCTCCCCCGATTCGGATCTAACCGACGCTGACACAAAACGACAGACCAAAGGCTTCCCTCTTCTAAGGTCTGGGCGGCGGGGCCTACGAGGGCAAAAAACCTCCAGCTAAGCTGTCGACACGGGGCCACAGATCTCCCTTTTCCTTTTTCGTTCAAACATCCGGCCTTCGCTGTTTGATCAGCACTCGCCCAGCCGATCAAATAGCCGGTTTACTCAAAAGCAGCACGACGGACGAGAATTTGGAGCCCACACACACACACACATACACACAATCCATCAGCCGCCCCCTCAGAGGAGGGATGTGGGGGGGGGGGGGGGGGGGGGGGGGGGGGGGGGGCGTGGTTAAAGTTCAACCCAAAAAGCGACAAGACAAGGACTTGAACGACGGTGAGATAATGTTAGATGACCGACCACCCTACATCGCCCCCCTCTGCCACCCCGCCGTCACCTTTGAATGAACTAAGAGGTTTCGCCTTTCATTCATTCAGTCATTCATTTATTTTATTTATTTTATTTATTTGTGTTATCTTGCGGTCGATAAGCCCCCCTCTCCTCCCCTCCCCTCCCACACACATACACACACACACATAAGCGCACACACACAGTCACACACACACACACCACGCGCGATAGGTCATCGTATCGCTGATAGGATTGCCTCGAAGCGACGTGATTGGTTCCATCCGTCACGCCAATTGAAGTTGATTGGTCGTAGAGTCCTCTATCATAATTATAGTCTCCAAAAGTGGGGGGGGGTGTATTTAGCAAACTGCCACATTTTACATTTACATTTAGGGCGTTTGGCAGATGCTTTTATCCAAAGCGACTTACAAAGAGTACATTTGTTGAAAGAGAGACAGCAATATATCTCTGTGGTACATAAAGATAAGAATAGAACAGGTTTCAAGAATTCATAGTTGCAAGGCTAATGGAACCTGTTTAATAATTGGTAGGTTGACTGCATAATAGCTGAGATAAGAGCAGAAGTGCCGTTCTGAGTGCATTACCAACATACAGTACATACAATATGCTAAACAATGCTAAGTGCTATTATATAATGCCAAGACGTACAAACACACAAATTAGTGCCAGGGTTAGGAGAGGGAAGGCGTGGGGGTTATGCAGATGTGAACTCTGAACAGGTGGGTCTTGAGTCGTGTCTTACAGCCCCAGCCGGCGTAGACGCACAAAGAACAGTGTTGCAGTGCTTAACGCTTTACATCGTGAAATGCGTGCGCCGAGCTGCGGGATAATGGAACACTCCGACTCCAATTAGGGGGAAATGTCACCATTATCATTTACACAAAGCAGCTCCGCCCGCTCTTTGAGATCGTCTTCATGGCAGACGTCCTCCTGCCTGTTTTATAATTACACATTCAATTTCACTAAGTACCAAACTGGCAAAACACTACATTTAGTCTCTTCCCTTTTCGCCTGCCCTGTTTTCCATTTAGTTTTGTTTTTTGTCATTATACATTAATCGATCCATTCGTACAATTCTGTATATATGTTTATTTATGTGTTTGCGTATTGATTTATTCGAGGAGGAATATGTGATTTAGCTGATCCCCTGCCAAACTTAGTTTGTCAAACTGTTTGAATAGAACAAGTTTCGAGGTACAACAACAAGTTGCTGGTAAACGACAATCTGACAAAGCATTGATTGTGATAAGACAAAGGTGTGCAATTGTCTTAGGATTGTGTCGCTTCATGTATTATATGTCAGGTGTTTGTATATACAGTATATTCTCACTGTAGGAGTTGGGGCGCGTTTTGTTGTGTGTTGATGACGTCTCTAAGGGCTTCCAGCTTAACCTAGTTTCAGGTCAATCCCAGAACCTAGGATTTGCTGTAGCTAGGATAAGTGATATACTAGCTATTAGTCCTCAAGAGATGCTTTTATTCGGGCCTAAAGCCAGTCACAGGTCACTCGGGGGTTAAGGATGTCTGGAAGAGTAGCCACTCGAAGGCCATCTACAACAACGCCTGTCTAATTATCCCAGTCGCTGTCTGCAACATATCAAGCCGCGACCTCTTGGCGCCGCCTTTGACCCCTTGACCCCTTTCACTCACGGTATCTCTATCTCAATTTATGTCGCCTGGTCTCATGGGTTGTAGACGCCCCGCTCCCCCCTCCCCCTCTCTCGCTTCCTTTCTTCCCCAGCGCCCTCAAATTCTCGTTACGGCCCACTGTCCCCCGACTCACACCAAACAAATATATAGGCATGATGGATTCCACCGCTGCTGTTGAAGCCACTATGAAGAGGGGGGGGGGTCATGCAACAACGCAAGCACAGAACAACTAAAAGTATGAGGAATACGGTCGCGATGTCGTAGTAGTGGTGCTGCAGTGTGTGTCATTCATCGCCCCCCCCCCCCCCCCCCCCGGTGGCTTTAATGAGGTCGAGGGGGTCTCACTCTAATAGACGGCCTCCCCTCGGACGCCCGCCCCGGCCACGGCGAACCCGCCACCAACACCGCTGTTTGTTGTTGTCAAGTGTGTGTGTGTGTGTGTGTATCTCATCCATATAAGTGGATTGGGACATGCATATATTTAGTCGAGTGGTTTTATTTGCGTGCGTGTGTGTGTGTGTGCATGTGAGTGTGTGAGTGGACATTGTGTACGTATATATGTGCGGTGACATGTATTTATCGGGCGTGTAATTGTATTTGTCTCGGTGTGTGTGTGTGTGTGTGTGTGTGTGCGTGCATGTGTGTGTGTGCACGCGGTGTAGGTCCTCATGGTCCTCTAGCAGAGAAAAAAAGTCTATATATATATTTAAGCCCACACACAGCAGGTGAGAGTTGAGCCTAGAGAGGGGGAGAGAGTTAGAGATATACACTCAGAGGCCGCTAGCAGGGCTTGAGAATACCTAAACCTGTTGAACGGTGAAGGTGAGATTTAATGGCCACTCGTAAGCAAAGGAGGTACACTTTTGAGTTTAACGGCATGCACCCGTAATTAAGCCCGGCTTCCACACTCGGCGTGCTCAGAGTCCGCGCTGCATGCAGCCCGGTCTGCATTATACGCTGACGCACTCTCGACGATCGAAGTTGAGCTGTGTCGTACAAGTTTGTCTGTCCATCTGCACACATAAACGACTGCACTAGGACAACAACAACAACAACAACAACAACAACAATGAACGCACATCTTCCTCCTCCTCCTCTTCCCCCTCTTGGGTTGTTTGCTGTTGTGTACTCTGTGTGACTTTGTGTGTGTGTGTGTGTCTCTCTGTCTCTCTCTGTCTCTCTCTCTCTCTCTCTCTCTCTCTCCTCTGAGAGTTGTTGTGGTTGTTGTTGTTGATGTTTCGTAGACGCCGATAGTGGGCAGGTTGAGTTTGTGATGTTCCCCCGAGGCAGGGTGGGCGGGGGGGTGGGGAGAGATAGCGGTGTTACGGCTGACACCCGACATACACACGTCGGCATGCTGACACCCGACGCATAGACGGGAACGCCCTACTCCCTCCCCTGGTACTGGAAAAATATAATCCTTAACACCCCCACCACTAAGAAGCCACTGGCCAGAAGCAGGGGGAGGGTGAGGGAGAGGGAGGGAGGGGGTGGTGGCGGCGGCGGCGCCGGCGGTGGGTGTCAGAGGACTCAGTGGTATCCTCTGAGAAGCTATTCGTTATTGTGATACGGGCGCGCGAGGCGGGGAACAGATGATACGCAAACATAATATGATTTGCCGGTGTCCCGTCATGCATGAAATATCAATTCTGGGGAATGGCGGCGGATGGCGGATGCTCTTTTTCCTTCCTTCATCTCATCTCTGAGTCATTTCTTCGCACAGTGGAGTCGTGTCTGCGGTGTAATCAAACGGGAAGATTTCAGAGCGCACATGAACGTGTAAATGTGAGACGACGTGAAGATCTTAGTTCATTCTTAGTTTTCACACAAAAAATGCAATCCGCCGGAAGGACCGCCGATGACCACAACCCGAGTGTGTTCCCGATCGGCGAATCTGTGCTCGTTGCTCGTTGGACCGGTGATGCTCTCTTAATAACGTCGCGATTTGAACTTTTTACGGTTGAATTCCCGACGCTCGCCCGCATCCTTTCGTGTTTTTGTTTCAATATATCCGCCGTTCAAATTGTTTCCGAGGTCAAATATTATAAATGTTTTATTTAGCTCGACCGTGCCGTACGTCAAACCGCTCGGCGTCGTCTTAAGCCGTGAAATATTCATGGGGCCCTGTAGCATAGCAAGCCTGTTTTAAATATTGTTTACAGAAGTGGACTGGTGTAATGTACCTGTTGGCGAAATCAGGTCCGTTATGGAAGCCGGGATGTTCCTATTAAATTCATGTGCTGGGCTGCCGCAGCGTGAGGGGATTTCTCCTCGTCCATAAACGTGGTAATATACGAGGGCTGCGTGGAGGCGGGGTTAAGGGGCTGGGTGGAGGCGGGGTTAAGGGGCCGGGTGGGGAGGCGGGGAGCCCAGGGGTGCTCCGGGGCTGACTGAGCACTGCACCACACAGATGAGTTAATTATCTGCAGGATATATGAATCCCCAGGTAACATGTCTCTCTCTCCAGCTCTCTCTCTCTCTCGTTCTCTAGTATTATTTAGAATGTTTTAAAAATGTATGTCTTTGTGAGCCATGAGGGGGCGTGGTTAGCGCTGTCGCGCAGTCGACAGGGGGAGCGGAGCGGCAGGAATGCCTGGAATGTGACGCAGCTGTAGCGAATGAGTGCAATTAACGCTATAATGACGCATGCGTAGTAGAGGCTGGGCAGGCGACAGAAGACCGGAGGGACTTCAACCGCCAAACCCCCTCTGGAATCCCACCGTACAGCGGACTACGGGCGACTATATTAAGTTATATGTTGATCAACGCGTTATTTAAGTTGAGACTGTAAATAAACAGCGTTATTATTACCACATCCACGGATCCTCTCCATTCCTTCTGTGAACCCAGGAAAAGCCACAGCAGTGGCATTGTGACAACACAGGACTTTGTTACAGTCTTACTTAAAAAATGCACGCATAAAGTTGCATTACATTTGATTAAATACTATATGGCTCTCAAGGAAATACATTTAGAAATATTTGGCTTTTATGGCTCTCCCAGCCAAAAAGGTTCCCGACCCCTGCACTAGACGGTAGTCACATGGCAATCACACTCGCAATGGCTAATCACACTCACACCCGGTGGCATAATATGTCCCCTTTAAAATCGGTGGTCGATTCACCGGCGAGAGAGAGACATGGCGAGCCTCTATTAGAGCACTTCCAAGATAGGAAATCCTGTTAGAGAGAGGGAACAGAACTCGCTTTTCCCTCCCCGCCTTTTATTGTGTGACATAATGGAGGTTATGGCAGCCATCCCAGAACACGATTGTCCCCCCTACAACAGCTCCAGCAGCAGCAGCAACAGACCCAGCAGCAGCAGCAGCAGCAGGGCCAGCAGCAGCAGCAGCAGACCCAGCAGCAGCAGCAGCAGCAGGGCCAGCAGCAGCAGCAGGGCCAGCAGCAACAGAAGCAGCAGTGCAGCCCAAGTCAGTAAGTTAAATAAAGCAGGAATGCAACAAAATGGTTGCATAACAGATTTGATGACATTCTTCATATGTGGATTTTTTTCCCCTCACTGATTCTTTTTTATAATTTTTTTAAAGCATTTGAAACAAACCACAGTATTATATGACGAAAGAGTTTTAGGTGTATTTTTATTCAATATCTGCTGCAGAACGCCACACTGTGCAGCATAGTGTTAGCGGCGTTATTAGCAGTGTTGTTAGCGGAGTTGTTAGCGTTGTAAGCACGTTAGCACAGAAGGTCCCAGAAGGTCCGACAGAGCGGGAACTTTGATCCTGTGAATCTCCACGGGTACAAAACGTCACAGGCCCTGCTCTCCAGACTCGACACACACAACACCCCGGCACACACACACACACACACACACACACACACTGCACGCACACGTTTCCTCAGTTGAACACACATAAAAGGGGCATGAACAAAAAGAGGCTCATTAGCATATGAATATCACCGCGGCGGGCAGTGCGCGGCTGTAATGATTTCGGCTACAAGGCGTTCCGGCTCGTTCCGTCTGCGCCACGGAGCCCGGCGACTCCCCGCCTCCTCCCGGGTCCACCTGATGCCGAGGAAGGAGGGAAGTCTTCTCCGGGATAATGATGATGATAATGATAATGATAATGATAATAATGCGAAACACGGCCGCACGCTTTTGTATTCCACGTCTTAAACAATAGAATAGACGGGGGTAACACAGGGGAGGGCAGCATGGCGCTAGCGCTACAATGGGAAATGCTAATGCTGTAGTTTGTTTTAAGTGTCGAGGGGGACGGTGTGTGTGTGTGTGTGTGTGCGTGTGTGTGCGTGCTACGAACACAAAAGGAAATATCGAGCCCGCCGTTTTCCTCAAAGTTTCGCATTTGATGTACGGGGGGTGTGTGTGTGTACGGCACTTTATATTTGATAGTTTGCTATAGCATAGTTGCATAGTTAATAGCCCGCTGCTGTAGGAGAGGAACATCTTAGCATCGTACCTTGGAATGGTGCAAAGTTGAAACGAGAGAGAGAACGAGAGAGAGAACGAGAGAACGAGAGAGAGAGAGAGAGAGAGAGCTGGAGAGAGGAGACATGTTACTGGGGATTCATATATCCTGCAGATAATTAACTCATCTGTGTGGTGCAGTGCTCAGTCAGCCCCGGAGCACCGCTGGGCTCCCCGCCTCCCCACCCGGCCCCTTAACCCCGCCTCCACCCAGCCCCTTAACCCCGCCTCCACACAGCCCTCGTATATTACCACGTTATGGACGAGGAGAAATCCCCTCACGCTGCGGCAGCCCAGCACATGAATTTAATAGGAACATCCCGGCTTCCATAACGGCCCTGATTTCGCCAACAGGTACACGAGTCCACTTCTGTAAACAATATTTAAAACAGGCTTGCTATGCTACGGGCCCCATGAATATTTCACGGCTTAAGACGACGCTGAGCGGTTTGACGTACGGCACGGTCGAGCTAAATAAAACATTTATAATATTTGACCTTGGAAACAATTTGAACGGCGGATATATTGAAACAAAAACAAAAACACGAAAGGATGTGGGCGAGGGTCGGGAATTCAACCGTAAAAGTTCAAATCGCGACGTTATTAAGAGAGCATCACTGGTCCAACAAGCAACGAGCACAGATTTGCCGATTCGGGAACACACTCGGGTTGTGGTCATTGGCGGTCCTTCCAGCGGATTGCATTTTTTGTGTGAAAACTACTAAGATCTTCAACGTCGTCTCACATTTACACGTTCATATGCGCTCTGAAATCTTCCCGTTTGATTACACCGCAGACACGATTCCACTGTGCGGAAAAAAATGACTCGGAGATGAGATGAAGGAAGGAAAAAGAGCATCCGCCATCCGCCGCCATTCCCCAGAATTGATATTTCATGCATGACGGGACACCGGCAAATCATATTATGTTTGCGTATCATCTGTTCCCCGCCTCGCGCGCCCGTATCACAATAACGAATAGCTTCTCAGAGGATACCACTGAGTCCTCTGACACCCACCGCCGCCGCCACCACCCCCCCTCCCCTCCCTCTCCCTCACCCTCCCCCTGCTTCTGGCCAGTGGCTTCTTAGTGGTGGGGGTGTTAAGGATTATATTTTTCCAGTGCCAGGGGAGGGAGTAGGGCGTTCCCGTCTATGCGTCGGGTGTCAGGCACGCCGATGTGTGTATGTCGGGTGTCAGCCGTAACACCGCTATCTCTCCCCACCCCCCCGCCCACCCTGCCTCGGGGGAACATCACAACTCAACCTGCCCACTATCGGCGTCTACGAAACATCAACAACAACAACCACAACAACTCTCAGAGGAGAGAGAGAGAGAGAGAGAGAGAGAGAGAGAGAGAGAGAGAGAGAGAGAGAGGGAGACACACACACACACAAAGTCACACAGAGAGTACACAACAGCAAACAACCCAAGAGGGGGAAGAGGAGGAGGAGGAAGATGTGCGTTCATTGTTGTTGTTGTTGTTGTTGTTGTTGTCCTAGTGCAGTCGTTTATGTGTGCAGATGGACAGACAAACTTGTACGACACAGCTCAACTTCGATCGTCGGACGGTGCGTCAGCGTATAATGCAGGACCGGGCTGCATGCAGTGCGGACTCTTGAGCACGCCGAGTGTGGAAGCCGGGCTTAATTACGGGTGCATGCCGTTAAACTCAAAAGTGTACCTCCTTTGCTTACGAGTGGCCATTAAATCTCACCTTCACCGTTCAATAGGTTTAGGTATTCCCAAGCCCTGCTAGCGGCCTCTGAGTGTATATCTCTAACTCTCTCCCCTCTCTAGGCTCAACTCTCACCTGCTGTGTGTGGGCTTAAATATATATATGGACTTTTTTTTCTCTGCTAGAGGACCAGAGGACCTACACCGCGTGCACACACACATGCACGCACACACACACACACACACACACACACACCGAGACAAATACAATTACACGCCCGATAAATACATGTCACCGCACATATATACGTACACAATGTCCACTCACACACTCACATGCACACACACACACACGCACGCAAATAAAACCACTCGACTAAATATATGCATGTCCCAATCCACTTATATGGATGAGATACACACACACACACACACACACACACTTGACAACAACAAACAGCGGTGTTGGTGGCAGGTTCGCCGTGGCCGGGGCGGGCCGTCCGAGGGGAGGCCGTCTATTAGAGTGAGACCCCCTCGACCTCATTAATGCCACCCGGGGGGGGGGGGGGGGGGGGGGGGGCGATGAATGACAACACACTGCAGCACCGCTACTACGACATCGCGACCGTATTCCCTCATACTTTTAGTTGTTCTGTGCTTGCGTTGTTGCATGACCCCCCCCCTCTTCATGGTGGCTTCAACAGCAGCGGTGGAATCCATCGTGCCTATATATTTGTTTGGTGTGAGTCGGGGGACAGTGGGCCGTCAACGAGAATATTTGAGGGCGCTGGGGAAGAAAGGAAGCGAGAGAGGGGGAGGGGGAGCGGGGCGTCTACAACCCATGAGACCAGGCGAACATAAATTGAGATAGAGATACCGTGAGTGAAAGGGTCAAGGGGTCAAAGGCGCGCCAAGAGGTCGCGGCTTGATATGTTGCAGACAGCGACTGGGATAATTAGACAGGCGTTGTTGTAGATGGCCTTCGAGTGGGCTACTCTTCCAGACATCCTTAACCCCTGAGTGACCTGTGACTGGCTTTAGGCCCGAAATAAAAGCATCTCTTGAGGACTAATAGCTAGTATATCACTTTATCCTAGCTACAGCAAAATCCTAGGTTCTGGGATTGACCTGAAACTAGGTTAAGCTGGAAGCCCTTAGAGACGTCATCAACACACAACAAAACGCGCCCCGACTCCTACAGTGAGAATATACTGTATATACAAACACATGACATATAATAACATGAAGCGACACAATCCTAAGACAATTGCACACCTTTGTCTTATCACAATCAAATGCTTTGTCAGTTGTCGTTTACCAGCAACTTGTTGTTGTACCTCGAAACTTGTTCTATTCAAACAGTTTGACAAACTAAGTTTGGCAGGGGATCAGCTAAATCACATATTCCTCCTCGAATAAATCAATACGCAAACACATAAATAACATATATACAGAATTGTACGAATGGATCGATTAAATGTATAATGACAAAACAACAAAACTAATGGAAAACAGGGCAGGCGAAAAGGGAAGAGACTAAATGTAGTGTTTTGCCAGTTTGGTACTTAGTGAAATTGAATGTGTAATTATAAACAGGCAGGAGGACGTCTGCCATGAAGACGATCTCAAAGAGCGGGCGGAGCTGCTTTGTGTAATGATAATGGTGACATTTCCCCCTAATTGGAGTCGAGTTTTCCCATTATCCCCAGCTTCGGCGGCACGCAATTTCAGATGTAAATCTTTAAGCACTGCAACACTGTTCTTTGTGGCGTCTACGCCGGCTGGGGCTGTAAGACACGAGTCAAAGACTAAGACCCACCTGTTCAGAAGGTCACATCTGCATAACCCCCACGCCTTCCTCTCCTAACCCTGCACTAAACTTGTGTGTTTGTACGTCTTGGCATTATATAATAGTACTTAGCATTGTTTAGCATATTGTATGTACTTGTATGTTGGTAATGCACTCAGAACGGCACGTCTGCTCTTATCCCAGCTATTATGCAGGCAACCTAGAAATTATGAAACTCGTTCTATTATCCTTGCAACTATGAAAGCTTTAAAACAGCTCTATTCTTATCTTCAGGTACCACAGAGATATATTGCTGTCTCTCTTTCAACAAATGTACTCTTTGTAAGTCGCTTTGGATAAAAGCATCTGCCAAATGCCCTAAATGTAAATGTAAAACGTGGCAGTTTGCTAAATACACCCCCCCCCACTTTTGGAGACTATAATTATGATAGAGGACTCTACGACCATCAACTTCAATTGGCGTGACGGATGGAACCAATCACGTCGCTTCGAGGCAATCCTATCAGCGATACGATGACCTATCGCACGCGCGTCGCCGGGTAGAACCTCCCGTCTCCGTCTCTAATTCCATTTTCTATAATTGGGACATGTCAGGGGGGGGGTTGAGGCATGACGTGTTGTCATGGCGTGGTCAAAATGGGTGCTCTGGGGGCAATTTTATTTATTGATTTGTGTTTTGGTTATTTTGGGAAAGGTCTGTCTAATCTGTCACTATCATCGCAGGGACGTTATTCTCGGGGATCGGTAAATGTTTGTTTTGCCGGTGAGAATGGTCACGATATCGGCATTAGACAGGGGAGAGAGAGAGAGAGAGAGAGAGAGAGAGAGAGAGAGAGAGATGTAGGAGGTGGAAGGCAATTTCTCATTTTCTCCTCTCCTGAAGGTCTCGCTCACATGGTCAGTGTGTGTCCACCGGGTCTGACAGCCCCTGAAAACGAACCCATGGGGGTCTAATCTCGCCCACTTTCCCGTGTTTACACAGCGGGTGTGTGTGTGTGTGAGCGCCTGTGTGTGTGCGCTTGTGTGTGTGCGCGTATGTGTGTGTGTGTATGTGTGTGGGAGGGGAGGGGAGGAGAGGGGGGCTTATCGACCGCAAGATAACACAAATAAATAAAATAAATAAAATAAATGAATGACTGAATGAATGAAAGGCGAAACCTCTTAGTTCATTCAAAGGTGACGGCGGGGTGGCAGAGGGGGGCGATGTAGGGTGGTCGGTCATCTAACATTATCTCACCGTCGTTCAAGTCCTTGTCTTGTCGCTTTTTGGGTTGAACTTTAACCACGCCCACTCCCACCCCCTCCCCTCTGTCCCCCCCCCCCCCCCCACATCCCTCCTCTGAGGGGGCGGCTGATGGATTGTGTGTATGTGTATGTGTGTGTGTGTGGGCTCCAAATTCTCGTCCGTCGTGCTGCTTTTGAGTAAACCGGCTATTTGATCGGCTGGGCGAGTGCTGATCAAACAGCGAAGGCCGGACGTTTGAACGAAAAAGGAAAAGGGAGATCTGTGGCCCCGTGTCGACAGCTTAGCTGGAGGTTTTTTTGCCCTCGTAGGCCCCGCCGCCCAGACCTTAGAAGAGGGAAGCCTTTGGTCTGTCGTTTTGTGTCAGCGTCGGTTAGATCCCACCATCCGAATCGGGGGAGATGCCAGGGGAAGTAAAAAACTTCAAAGTATAAACTTCATATCATATTTTTTCCCCCCTGCTCTCTCTTAATTTGACAAAAGAGCTCCCCCGGAACAAGGGTGTCATTTATAACCTCGGATCACAGACACGGTCTCGATTAAAATTCAAAGCGTGACATTTTGGGCCAAACAAACACAGACTTTGAAAATGGCGTCCAATCGTCCGCCACTTGGGATTAGCCTCCAGGGTGTCAAGGTCGTGACTAGTTTTGCATTTCTATGTTTATTGTGTTCCCCCGTCTAGTTCTTTTAGTTCTACGTGCACCACACCATGTTTCTCAGCTCCCGGCAATCTCTCATCTGCCATCACCCCTCATGTGTAGCAGCCGGTATATTAGTTCGGTTCCCCGGTCCGATCCTGGTTTTCTGTTCTATTCCAAACACCCTTCTATTAAAACACCCAGATGTTTCTCTCTGGCTGCAGATCTCCAACTGCTTTAAGAGATGGATGCTTTCCAACACGCTTACATCAACAGCTTCCGCCTGGCTTTTGGCTAAAAACGTGGGCCTGCGCGTTAATCAAACGCTCAAGCATCAATCCGTTTGGCCTGGCGAAAAACCTACGGCTCTGCACTCGGCCGCACCGGCCTGGCCTGAGCAGCGAACGGCATGGGCGTCACCGAGCCATGTGGTGAGTGAGCGATACGTGTTCTCCTCCCACATGACACCGCGAGGAGGAGGAGGAGGAGGAGGAGGAGGAGGAAGAGGGGAGAGAGGACGTTATTCTAGGGCGGCGTCACAATCGCAATGGCATCCAATTACTGGAAAAAGGACGACTTCATCAAACAATGTGTGCGATGAATAAGGGAAGAACATTGTGGAAAAGATTCCGTGTGCCTCGTGATGGACTTCCCTCTCCCGCCACCACCTCCCCTGCTCCCCTGGTTCTCCTGCTCCCCTGGTTTTCTCCTCTCCCCTGGTTCCCCCGCTCCCGCTGGTAACTAGCAGGTAATTAAGGGCCGGGGTGTTTTGAAGCTAATCCGTCAACAAAAAGAAATAATTAATAGCACCAGTGGGGCCGAGTTGACACCAGAGCGATACTGTGCCACTCACAATCCCACCCCCCCCCACACACACACAACACACACGACACAGACACACACACACAACACACACACACCACACACAACCACACACACACACAACACATCACACACACACACACACGACACAACACACACACAAGAGATGGAGTTTGTGTGTTTGTGAGCTGGGATAAAGATTAGGCACACGCACACACACAATCTGGTACCCACTAGGTTCCTTTCGGGATGTGATTTGGGACGTGGGCCCAAACCTCGCTCTCTGCTCATCCATCACCGTTTGCTCCCATCAGAGCAAAACATTTTCCCTTCACCCTCCTCCCCGTCCTCCCCCTACAACATACAAGACAAATATGAAGAGGTGAGGGAGTTAAAGGGGGCATATTATGCCACCAGGCGGTGAGTGTGATTAGACACTGCGAGCCGTTGCCAACAATTACCATGTGACATACCATCTAGTGACATCACAAGTGGGAATGGGTATGCTGACTAGATCAGTTTACCCTCTCGGTACGGTCCACTGGGTAGGCCGGTAGACTGATTTAGTAGTCATTCCAAGACCAGTCTCAGCCTCTCGACGGTACCGAACAAACGCTCTCTCCTCCCATTTGCCGGAATGTTCTCAGTGCCCTCTTCTTGTCAATGTCGTCCAAATGATGACCAATACAATTATCAGCCGGTCTGTCATCAGAAATGACAGCTTGTTTATATGTCCTCATGCATATTGCATGTGTGTCACCCACCCACCGCTATAAATGAATCACCGTGACAACGGACATGTGTCATGTCTGACCCTTTGTTCTTTGAGGTGTATTTTTTTATTCCAATGTCTTGTCTCGCCGTTCTCAAATCAAATCACCACGGCGATCGTACATGTAAGGCATGACGTGTACATGTAATATATCCATTTCAATATCAAAAGACATGACATCAAACCATGTAATGAGATAGCATGAGATTACAATAACACTGTTCATCCCTGAGCAGATGTGCAGCCGCAGAAACAACAGTACAAGTCTAACGGGAGAGGTTAAGTGTAATACAGAGCGGCATCGGAAGGTTGCTGGTTCAATCCCCGGCTCCTCCCACTCCTATAGCTAAGTGCCGCGGTGTCCCTGAGCAAGACACCTTGTAGTAACCCCAGCTGCTCCCGAGCTAGCAGGTGGCTGCTAACACACCGTCGCCGGTGTATTAATGTGTGTACAAATGGGTGAATGTGAGGCGATATCGCAAAGTGCTTTGGATAAAAGTACACACAGTACACACACGTACAACAAATCCACCAGAATAAACAAAATCCAAAAATATGTGTTTATAAAATACCAATAACTCCCAACCTATCCAAAAGGTAAGCCTTTAAAAAGTCAGTTTTCCGTCTGCGCTCATGAACTTTTATTGACGGCTGTCTCTCCCTCGCGTACAGAGGGAGGGGGGCCGCCGTTCCGGAGCGCAGTTTACCACCGCTTGGACCGCCGAGGGCTGGGCCGGTGGAGGGAGGGAGGGAGGGAAGGGGGGGGGGGGAGGGAGGAGGAGGAGGGAGAGAAACGAGAGACACACACAGACAGTGAATGAGACGAACCGTCTCCTCCTCTCAGCCACGTGTTACCAGGGGGGGGGGAGAGAGAGAGAGAGAGAGAGAGAGAGAGAGAGAGAGAGAGAGAAATGTAATTAATCCCAATATCTGGCCCTCCACAAATGACTATTGGATTTTTCTTTGGCTGACGGACAAGAGGGTGTCGCGGGCGGAGCCTAAGCTATCCCCCCCCCCCCCCCCTTTACCCCCGCCCCCCAGCCCCCCAGATGAGACCTTGTGTATCGACCGGTAATTACATGTGGCCTTAACTTTGGCAACAGAACAAGTCAATATAAGAGACCAGTGTAGTCACCAGGGGGGTTTCCAGGTGTGTGTGTGTGTGTGTGTGTGTGTGTGTGTGTGTGTGTGTGTGTGGAGGTGTGTGTGTGTGTGTGTGTGTGTGTGTGTGTGTGCGGGTGTGTGTGTGTGTGTGTGTGTGCGTGTGTGTTGTGCGTGTGTGTGTGTGTGTGTGTGTGTGTGTGTGTGTGTGTGCGTGTGTGTGTGCCAGACAGATAGAACCGTGCTTCTGAGGATGCTACAGTCTCATCACAATCACCGCAGCAAGGCAACACCAGGCCGGATAGGCACTAAACTTTTGCCGACCGATTGCCGACGTCTCACCTTTTATTGCCGTGAGAAACTGAGCATGGAACAAACGTACGTGTTCCCACTTTGTATAACGGGTGGTTCCATGTTTAGGACATTTTAAAAGATAAAAGGATGGCGTAGTCTTGCCGCTTGTGTAAGCTGGGGTAGATATAAATGCAGATATTTTTGTTTGTTGCTCTGTTGTTGCTCAAATTCATGTTTTAATTCATGTGATTATAGCGATGGGGCTCCCACCTGTAAACACACACACACACACACACACACACAAGCATTTAACTAGAACAATTCATTTGGGGAATTCATGAATAGTCATTCAAAACCATTACCACACATCACCAAAGACACAGACTTCATGTTCTACGGTGCGGCACTCAATGGGAAAGTCTTGATGAAATTCTGACCCACAACATTCGTGCGTACGCAGCGCCAAGCAAACTCTCAAGTAAACTAAACTTCGCAAAATCTCGCACAAAAACCAACAACACAAGTCTCATTCCCCATCTCTCTCTCTTCTCCTCTCCTGGGCTCCATTAATTCAGTGTGCCAGCAATAGCTGCAGTGACTCACGGCTGACGCGCCAGTGGCCGGATTAAACCCGACACAGAGTCTAGCCTCCCCCGGTAACCTTGGCACGCGCGGCCATCGGGCGCTGGCATCTTGTTCATTTAATCTTGTGTCACACACACACACACACACGCACACACGCACACACACACACACACACACGCAAGAAGAGCAATAATTGGACGGCGTCTCTCTGCTTCTGACACGCCAACGCTAAAATGACATGGTCTGTAGTTTCCATAAGAAAAGCGTGCGAAGGCTGGTGTGTGTTTATAGCCGGTGCTCGGAGCCTTCAGCCAACTCGTGAGCGTACGTAGTGTAAGTAGCTTAAGCGTAGCGCCCTCTGTGTGCGCGGGCAGGGAGAGGTCCACTCCCGCCATGAGCAACTGTACAATTCAATTGGGTGGCAATTTCGAATGAAGATAAGATAAAACTTTATTCATCCCGAAGGAAATTCTTGTGCCAGAGGTTGCTAAAAAAACCCCCACAGCATAAGAATAAAAATGATAGAATAATAAGTGTATACGCCTAATAGAATAACAATAAATTAAGTAAAAATAGTACTTATAGAAATAATGCACTTACAATAATTGGCATCGTCGTGTATATATATATATATTTATATATTCATATGCATGGCTTGCGTGCCGATGTGAAATTCATTGGGGTTTATTAGTGTTTGTTTAAATAACGGACATTTATTCAATCTCCTCCCGATCAACAAAAGCAGCGGGTCGTCCGTCATTCAGGACATCATCTCTCCCCCTGTTGGAACAACGCCAGAGGGACCTGGGCTGCTTTTCCCTCAGCAGGGGGGAGAGAGGGAGGGAGAGAGCGAGCTCCCACCCGGGGGAATCTACACACCACACACACACACACACACACACACACACACACACACACACACCACACACACCACACACACACCACACACACACCACACACACACACACCACACACACCACACACACACACACACACCACCACCACACACACCCCCCACGGGCTGTCTATATGATTTGATGTAATTCTCCCCCTCCTCCCCCTCTCTCCCTCTCACTTGCTACATTCCTTGCTCCTGTCTCCTTCTCTCTCTCTCTCTCTCTCTCTCTCTCTCTCTCTCTCTCTCTCTCTCTCTCTTCTCTCTCTCTCTCTCTCTCTCTCTCTCTCTCTCTCTCTCTCTCTTCTCTCTCTCTCTCTCTCTCTCTCTCTCCTCTTCCTTCCCATCGTTCTCCCTCCCATGTCTTCCATCATCCGGACTTTATCTGCATTCCCTGCATCTCTCTGTATACCCCCCCCACTGTCTCATCCCACCCTCTTTTAAAAATGGTAAACTACTGTTCTCTCTCTTAACCTAACCCCCTCCCCCCCTCAGCTCCCCTCAGTAAGCAGCTTGAGTGTTTTAAACTCCGGGCTACGGCGATGGGCAACCTCATCCGCCCATCTGCGACGGCGAGAGTTGTCCCCGTCAAGCGGCCAACTTCTCACAACCTGTTTTTGTGGTGGCGTCCACATTGGGATCACACATTTGCGTCGTGTGTGTGCGTTACCACAAACCCCCTCATTGGCTATTTACCAAGGACACTTATATATTGAATAGAAACACAACCTATTAGCTGATTAAACGCGATAAATAAACAAACAACAAATCTATTAGCTGTGAACCATAATGCGGTCCATGAGATTCAACAAGTTTAATCGTCACATACACATACAGGATGTGCAATGAAATGAAAAAGTGGCGATGCCCAGCGGAATGTGCAAAAGAACATCACAATATAAATAACACAAATTAACAAATTAAAATGACAATGTTCTGTAATACAGAGGCAGCAGAGAAGACAGATATAGAATCCTCATTAGGGTCAGGCAAGAGTTTGTTCCGGATAGGTCCGCTCAAAGCATGTTTCCAGTGATTGAAGAGCCCTATACTTCCGACTGAAGCGTGACCCATGTATCGTGTACAAGCGGCCATCTTAGGAGGGGCTGCCAGCTATCCCTTATGTCCATATCCTCCCCCTGCCCCACACGCACGACCTCTGACCCGCGTTGCGTCAATAGGCCGACGGAAGGATGGATTTCCGAGGAAAGAGGGAGATTAGTAATTGCAGCATCAACACTGCACGCACGCACACACGCACACAGGCGTGCACGCTCTCACACGTATGTAAATGAAAATATGGGTCACGCTAATGACTGTGTGCGCCCCCCTTAATGCTTAATGCTGATCAAAGCATGGGGAAAGCACACCAGTATGGGTAACTCTCAGGGACACGTGTGTGTGTGTGTGTGTGTGTGGTGTGAGGAGGTTTACCTTGAGCTAATGTCCATCCAGCACTGCGCAGCATGCATTTTTACACACACACACGCACACGCACACGCACACACACACAGTACTACACAGGCTACTGTATCTTTGATGTCTGCTCCCCCCCCACTCAAGGTAGAAACCTTCAACTTTGCACCATCTCGTTCTCTCTTCCTCCTCTTCTCACTCATCTATCCATCTTGGGCAGGTTTAATGTTACCATTTCTCTTTCGTCCCTCCCTCTCTCTCGCTCTCTTGCTCTCTCCCTCTTTCCCTCTCTCTCTCTCTTGCTCTCCAACTCTCCCTCTCTCCCCGTCTCGTTCTCTCTCTACATCTCCCTCTGTCAATCTCTCCATCTCCCTCTCTCTCTGTCTCTCGCTCTATCTCTCCATCTCTCTCTCTCCCTATCTCTTTCCCAACCTCTCTCTCTTGCTCTCTCCCTCAATCTCTGCCTCTCTCTCTCGCTCTCATCTCTCTATCTGAGGCAGGTTTAATGTTTCCCTCTCTCCCAGGCATTTCAGCCATTTGCACATGAAGGATCACACAACACAATGTTAAAAAGTAGAAAGACTTAAACTTTTACTTCCTCAAACGCAAATGCCAGACGCGCAGATCCGTCAAGCTAAAGACCAAAACCGAAACGGGCACACTGTGAGAATATGCATGGTTTATTTAAACAAGCCCCCCCAGCCCCCTAAAAACACACACAACAAGTTGAAGGTTTCTACCTTGAGTGGGGGGGGAGCAGACATCAAAGATACAGTAGCCTGTGTAGTACTGTGTGTGTGTGCGTGTGCGTGTGCGTGTGTGTGTGTAAAAATGCATGCTGCGCAGTGCTGGATGGACATTAGCTCAAGGTAAACCTCCTCACACCACACACACACACACACACACACGTGTCCCTGAGAGTTACCCATACTGGTGTGCTTTCCCCATGCTTTGATCAGCATTAAGCATTAAGGGGGGCGCACACAGTCATTAGCGTGACCCATATTTTCATTTACATACGTGTGAGAGCGTGCACGCCTGTGTGCGTGTGTGCGTGCGTGCAGTGTTGATGCTGCAATTACTAATCTCCCTCTTTCCTCGGAAATCCATCCTTCCGTCGGCCTATTGACGCAACGCGGGTCAGAGGTCGTGCGTGTGGGGCAGGGGGAGGATATGGACATAAGGGATAGCTGGCAGCCCCTCCTAAGATGGCCGCTTGTACACGATACATGGGTCACGCTTCAGTCGGAAGTATAGGGCTCTTCAATCACTGGAAACATGCTTTGAGCGGACCTATCCGGAACAAACTCTTGCCTGACCCTAATGAGGATTCTATATCTGTCTTCTCTGCTGCCTCTGTATTACAGAACATTGTCATTTTAATTTGTTAATTTGTGTTATTTATATTGTGATGTTCTTTTGCACATTCCGCTGGGCATCGCCACTTTTTCATTTCATTGCACATCCTGTATGTGTATGTGACGATTAAACTTGTTGAATCTCATGGACCGCATTATGGTTCACAGCTAATAGATTTGTTGTTTGTTTATTTATCGCGTTTAATCAGCTAATAGGTTGTGTTTCTATTCAATATATAAGTGTCCTTGGTAAATAGCCAATGAGGGGGTTTGTGGTAACGCCACTAAAGTTGACTATCGAAAACCCGACGCAAATGTGTGATCCCAATGTAACGCCACCACCAAAAAAATGTTGTGGAACGCTGAGTCAGAGAGAGAGACGAGAGAGACCACTAGGATAGACATCGCAATGTTTCTCTTCTCTCCTCTCTCTCTCTCTCTCTCTGAATATCTCCTGATTGTGGCCGTACAGGCGGGCAGGAGGTATCACATTCGCGGCACCGCACCAACTCACACGCAATCATCTTCACGCGTGGCTCAGTCGTCGATAGAGACTTAATAGAGTGGTGTTCTAAGACTGCGCCCGTGATACTGTTGGTAGGCGGCGGTGGTGGTGGTTACGTTTCCTGTCCCCCTCCTCTCTTCATTCACATACTCTTCGATTTATCCGCGACGGCATTGGTGTTGGCGGCGGTGGTGAGCTTTGAGTGTTCGCCGTCACATCTCGGATCAAGGTGTTGGTGGTGCTGGGAAGGGTGTGTGTGTGGACGGTGGAGGGTGGAGGGTGGGGGGTGCGGTAGCGGGTGGTGGTGACGGCGGCTGGCGGGGACATGATTTATGTATGGACATAGTTTTCGATTCACTCCGTCTGCCAGCCAGGAAATGAAACGGCCGCCCTCGACGGCACCGCTGAGCGACACTTCCTGTTTACCCATAATGCCTTGCCACTGGCCTGACCCCGGGAGGGCGGCCAGTGTGTGTGTGTGTGCGTGCGCCTGTGTGTGTGTGCCTGTGTGTGTGTGTGTGTGTGTGTGTGTGTGGTGGGGGTCTGCCTGCTACCCTTAAGTTGTGGCAGCTAGTTTGTTCACTGAGGGGAAAGCACTCTTTCTCTCTCATTCTCTCTGTCTCTCTCTCTTTCTTCTTCTATCTTCTCCCCCTCTCTCTTTCTCTCTCTCTCTCTCTCTCTCCCTCCCTCTCTCTCCCCCTCTCTCCCTCTCACCATGCAGCCTGATTCGGATAAACTCCCGCTGTTGCCTTGCAGGGAGAGAGAGCAGAGCGGGGGGTCCCTCTTCAACTTCCTGGCCCCGTCTCAGCGGGTGGAGTGGAGGGTGGTGTCGTGGCGGGGGGAGGTGGTGGAGAAGTTGGCCGCTTGACGGGGACAACTCTCGCCGTCGCAGATGGGCGGATGAGGTTGCCCATCGCCGTAGCCCGGAGTTTAAAACACTCAAGCTGCTTACTGAGGGGAGCTGAGGGGGGGAGGGGGTTAGGTTAAGAGAGAGAACAGTAGTTTACCATTTTTAAAAGAGGGTGGGATGAGACAGTGGGGTGGGGGGGGGGGGGGGGTATACAGAGAGATGCAGGGAATGCAGATAAAGTCCGGATGATGGAAGACATGGGGGGGCTATGATACGATGGCAAGGAGAGAGAGAGAGAGAGAGAGAGAGAGAGAGAGAGAGAGAGAGAGAGAGAGAGAGAGAGAGAGAGAGAGAGAGAGAGAGAGAGAGAGAGAGAGAGAGAGAGAGAGAGAACAGGAGCTAAGTTGGCAATCGCCTCAGCAAGTGATGGAGGGAGAGAGGGAGGGAGGGAGGGGGAGAATTACATCAAATCATATAGACAGCCCGCGGGTGGTGGTGGTGGAGGGAGGCTTCCTCTCTCTCTGTGTGTGTGTGTGTGTGTGTGTGTGTGTGTGTGTGTGTGTGTGTGTGTGTGTGTGTGTGTGTGTGTGTATGTGTGTGTGTGTGTGTGTGTGTGTGTGTGTGTGTGTGGCGCACTGCGCGTCCTAAATTAGATTCCCCCGGGTGGGAGCTCGCCCTCCCCTCTCTCCCTCCCTCTCTCCCCCCTGCTGAGGGAAAAGCAGTCCAGGTCCCTCTGGCGTTGTTCCAACAGGGGGAGAGATGATTCAACAATACCCACCACACCCCACCCCAATCCTCCCTCTCTCCCCCATTTATTGACCAATGGGGGACGTACTGTCTGCAGTGTCAAGAGTTGTGTTGGTGTGTGTGTGTGTGTGTGTGTGTGTGAGTGCTTGTGTGTGTGTGTGTGTGTCCCGGACGGTGACCTGAAATGCTTCCAAACGCTTTCCGGGGACGGTTAATTGTGGTGATAATTGACTTTACCGTCGCAATTTGTCAAAGACCAACGTAAGCAAAAACGGACCAGATCGCCTTCAACAGTCCTTTAACAACTTTTAAACACGGTGTATATTCCTTCAATATCTGCAGTACTATTTCGTTTAGGTCGAGTTCCCCACAAACACGGTGCACAAAGCCAACATATCTCACATTTTTTACACAACATAGTTGGTTTTACTGCAGCGATTAAGCACAAATTATCTCATTGCTGTTGGCGGACGTCGGCCTGCAAAGTCCTTCACTCTCGGTGGACGGCCAACGCACACTCGCCACGAGAGAGCAGCTGTTTGACGAGACGAGAGAGTCCAATGGAAACGCAGAGTGATTTAATTCACGCTATTGATTTCTACTAATACTAATATCATTGTCGTCGCTGGCGCACCGACATCATATCCAGTGTCATAGCGTAGAGAATAGTTTTTATTGACGCGATTGTTTCCTTCGTAAAGCGCTGCTGCGAATGGCCCGGCGTTGTGTTTGAATGGCGCACGGTATAAACAAACTTGCCTTCATTTTTTGTCGTAATAGCGGTTGTCGAAGTCTTAATCGCAGTCGTAGCAATGCATTCCTGGGCCATTTTTACATTTAAATAAATGATGTGAAAGTGATGGCAGTTTTCTCTTTTTCTGTCATTTCCATTTTGTTTGCACATCAACAAAAAAGGCGAAGGGCAAAACCGACGAATGGACAACATGAATAAATTGCATATCTGAGCGCCTGCTTATCTGGGCTTTTTTCTTTTTTTCTACATTTATCTCCAAAACAACAACAACAGCCTTCGCCGTGGTGGTGGGTGGTCGTGGAGATGGTGGTGGGAGTGGTGGGGGTGGGTGGTGGTGCTGGGAGTGGTGGTGGTGGGTAGTGCTGGTGAGTGGTGGTGGTGGTGGTGGGTGGGTAGCGCTGGTGGGTGGTGGTGGAGGGCGCGTCTGGCGGGTGACGGAGTGAGTTGTTGGCCAGTAACGGCGTTGGCGACCTAATCTCACCACCGCCGCCGCCGCCACCAGAGTGCTGATGCGCGCCCATTCTTCCTTCCTTCCTTCACACTTCATTTCACATTTTTACTACGCCACGCCGGATAAAATATTTACCCGCGGAAAATCTCCCGCCTTACAGTTGGCGGTTTATCTTGATGTACAGAAAAAAAGGGGAGCAAGCAAGCAAGCACCACAACAAACAAACAAACAAACACACACAAACACACAACAAAAAAGTCTCAAAAAAGTGTCTGTGTGTGCATCTGTAAGTGTGTGTGTGTGTGTTTGTGTGTGTGCATCTGTGTGTGTGTCTCCTTGTGTGTGTGTGTGTGTGTGTGTGTGTGTGTGTGTGTGTGTGTGCGATGCGGCAAATTATTTAGTGCAGGTGAGCCCTGTGTTTCCGAGGGGCTTCAGCAACACTCCTGGAGCACTGACAGAATCAATAATGGATCTGAAGTGTAGAAATCGACCGCCAAGCCACTGCAATGCTCGCTCTCTCCATCCTCTCTCTCTCTCTCTCTGTCTCTGTCTGTGTCTCTCTCTCTCTGTCTCCCTCCGTCTATCTCAAGGCATCTGTCTCTCTGTCGCCGTCTCTCCTTTCAAGTCAAATTCAAATGAGCTTTATTGCCGTGCGATGACGAGTCATCTTGGATTGCCAAAGCAATAACAGTGACTTGAGTATTGTTTACAAGAGAAGAACAAGACAACAGATTCAATATCGCAATAAAGCAACATAAAAATGAATGTGAGGAGAAGAAGTGGAGGTTTTCTCTCCCTCTCTCTCTGTCTCACTCTTTCCTCTCTCTTCTGAGGACCTGATGCTATGAAGCCAGAGTCACCCCCCTTTCCCCCCCCCCCCCCCCCCCCCGGGGAGCGGCCGCACGTAATCGCGTGTGCCAAAATGACTCGGATTGTCCCTGAGCCGAGCCATGCATAATAATACCGGCCACAACACATATACACACACACACACACACACACACACACACACACACACACACACACCTAGACACCCAGAGACAGACACATGCAAATGCACACACACACACACTCAGATACATGCACCACACTAACATGCACACCCACACACTGACAAATGAATTGCACAGTTGCGTGCGCACAGCAGAACCATCTCTCCCGGTCTGTTCATTCTATTTCTCGTTCTCTCCTCTCTCTCTCTCTCTCTCTCTCTCTCCCTCTCTCTCTCCTTGGCCCCAGATGGGCAGCTCCGCTCTCCTCGAGCCTCCATTTACTCTGAATTACCAGCTGTCTCTCCAGCAGTCCACCGGTAAACACAGGAACACCGTCCCTGCGTCCCCCCCCGGTTTTTATTTACTGACTACTTTCTGACCTCAGAGAGACCCCCACCTCTCCCCTCACCCCCTCCCCTCTCCCCCCCCCCCCCCCCCACTGCCACCAACCGTAAGCCCTCAGGTGGCTGCTGGTACGTAGCATCAAGGTGATGGTGCTGGGCCACAATTCATTGTTTTTAACAATGTGTGTGTGTGTGTCCCCTCTCTCCCCTCTCTCTCCCCTCCCAGCTCCCCATTGTCCCCTTTCCATCTGTTGTGTTTGTCGTTAAAATAAATAAATGAATGCATTATATTAAATTCATGTACGGGTGGCTGTGGGGGTGGGATGGTAGGGTGGCGTGTGTGTGTGTGTGTGTGTGTGTGTGTGTGTGTGTGTGTGTGTGTGTGTGTGTGTGTGTGTGTGTGTGTGTGGTTGTGTGTGTGTGTGTGTGTGTGTGTGTGTGTGTGTGTGTGTGTGTGAAAATGGAGGGAGAGGGAGAGAGAGGCCAAGACGTGTGCGTGCGGGTGTGGTATGTTCCTCTCCCACAGCATGCATTGCAAATCTTTGATCCACATGCATGCTGGCCGTCGACCAGGGCACCTGTCGGCAGCACCCGGGTGTCACGGCGACGGCGGGGGGGCGTCTGGGGGATTAGCGGTGAGCGTGTGCATGCCGGCCAGCTCATTATGCACGGCCAGGTGAGGATGAGGCTGGTCATGTGGAGGGAGGGGAGGGGGGAGAGAGAGAGAGAGAGAGATTACATGGTCTTGGTTTTAGTTTGCATTCATTTTCATTTTTTGCTGTTGTTTTGCATGATGCACTTTTATCTCAAGATGCATGCAGTGCCTTAGACTTTGTCTACTGACTTGGACACACACACACACACACACACAGGGACACGTGTCCACACGACACGTGTCTCCCCCCCACCCCACCCCAACAGAGCGGACTGCAGAGCACTGATATACACACACACACACACACACACACACACACCACACACACACACACACACACACACACACACACACACACACCCTGCTGTGCCGTGTCAAGTTTGCACGGTGGGTCTGCTTTGATATAGCCGAGTCATCAGCCAATCGGACGTCAGCCAGTGACTGTGTGTGTGTGTGTGTGTGTGTGTGTGTGTGTGTGTGTGTGAGGTTAGGGAGGGGTCAGAGCTGTCAGCATGGTTTGGACCGCGGACCAATCAGATCACAGCATGTGGGGACACCAAGCGGTCTCTCTGGCAGGCATGACGGAGCTAGCCTGTGTCAGGGTCCTAACAGACACATCCACACTCGCAATTTTCTGCTTCACATCATTCTCATTACATTATATGATATTACAGGGTATTATATTATCGCATACTATATAATACACGGTTTCATCTCGCCAGCTATTATTTGTATTGTAAGCGAAAAGTTACAACGTGATTAGAATGGATTTCCGGTAAAGATCAGCGGAGGTTGGCGGTACAGAAACGACCACGACAATTGGATATTTTGTTGAGGTTTAGTTGGTGATTATGTAAACATTATATTGGTGCTGCAGTGTAATATACAGTAGTGTGTTCTTGTTGTTGCAGGGGTTTGAGTCTATACTAAATACTACTTTTTAAAAAGTTTAAAATGAGATGTAGCTGTAAATGTATTTCCGGAAACTGGGCCGGTTTAGGGTACTTTGGCGCCGGACAAATCTGTACGGAGATACACATGCACACGTGCACGTGACCTGAGAGCGTAATGCACGCCGGTATTACTCACCTAATTAGAAGCGACGCATGGAAAAATAAATCAGGGCGTGCAAATTGCAGTCGAAAAAAAAATAAGTGCAGAGCTCACAGTTCTGCTAAACACCACCTAGAAACCCCCCCCCCCCAACATATACAACACCACCACCCCTACCCCCCACCACACACACACACAGGGACACACACACACACATACATGCACGTCACACACAGGGACACACATGCACACGGATGACACACACACAGCCACACACACACACACGTATGCACAGATGCAAGTGCGCACACACACTTCTCCACCCCCCCCCCCCCCCCCCCCTTCATTTAAAATGTGTCAGAACTGTGTGTAATTATCCACCCCCCTCTGTCTCATTCTAACGTCGACATTAGCGGAGACGTCCCACCGCTAGGCCGGTGGATTCTATTAAGACAGGTAATTAAAAGCGGTGTGAAGGAAAATTGGCAACGAATGGAATGCATATTAGAAAGAGCCTCTTCTTCTTCTTCTTCTTCTTCTTCTTCTTCTCTCTTCAAGGCTGGCGGATGGGCCGGGTGAGGGGGGGGGGGGGGCTGCCTCCAAGGGTGGGTGTATTATTCAACAAAGTCCCGGTCGTCTTGGCCGAGAGGCGGGCGAAAAACATATGCTGACAGGAAGGAGACCTCGACTGAGCGCCGGCCAAGTGGTGGCGGCCATTTTGGAGGTGACCCACTTCCCTCCCGCCGTACACGAGTGTGGTTTGTGTGGAAGGAATGACGGCGGCCATTTTGTGCGTTCCCTGGTACAGTATATGCCACTTAGCGGATGATATGATTTAAGATCAGAAGTACTCTCTGTTGGCCACATGTTTGACAGCCCTTAGCAGAAGAGGTAGCATGCGGCCGTGAAGTGAACGTGCGACGTCAGGAGGGCTTGCATACAAATTAGCGCAGCCGCTAATGATATTCATGGCGAGCGCCGCTCCGCACGCAGAGAGGAAGGAAGTATCCGCACGCCGTTACATCTTGATAACCATAATCATTATTGTTGTACGTCCGTATACATGTGCGGAATTAATCAACTTCCGGGAGGCGGTGGGGGGCGGAGGGGTAGCGCGGCGGCGGCATCGCTAACTGACGAGCACGGCGGCTGTCAACGATTGATTGTGCATTCATGTTGACAAAAGGCCTCTTGGCGCGCAGAGGGTCTTGGAGCGTCTCCGCCGCTGAATAGCGATGATTTAAAGACGAGGTGAGGGGGGTGGCGGGGTGAATGTAACAAGGTGTGAGGATTGATGACCTCGGTGCGCGGAGTGAGATTCACACGAGATTTCGTCGTCTTCGTGTTGTTTGCACAAAGTTGCTTTTTACGTCAAATCGGGAAAACTTGCAGTGCAACGGGCACATCTCCCCGAGTGTGTGTGCCTGTCTGTGTGTGTGTGTGCCTGTGTCTCTGTGTGTGTCTGTGTGTGTGTGTGTGTGTGTGTGCAGAACAAGTAGAAAAATAGGTAGCTCCCTACGAAGCAAAGCGAACGTGCTTAGAGTGAGTGAAAACGGGGGCAGTGAAAGCGGGAACGCCGAACGAATCGAATTAGCGGAGTAAATGAACTAATTAACACAGGTGGGCTTAACGAGCGAAAGAACTGAAGGAAGGAAAGAGAGAGAGGGAGGAGGAGGAGGAGGAGGAGGAGGACGGAGCTAAACAAACAGAACTGAGCCGAGATACCGGGGGGGTGGGGGGGGAGGGGGCCATTACAACAGATAGAATAGAGTCGATAGCACTCTACATTCCAGAGAGAGAGAGGGATACAGAGAGAGAGAGAGAGGCGAGAGAGAGGCGGCGATGGAGAGATGGTTTAAAGAGGAAGGAGAGGGTATCTACCGGTCTAGGAGAGAAGAGAGGAAGAGAGGGGGGGCGGGGGTGATAGAGAGAGGTAGAGAAGACGGAAAGAGACAGACAGAGAGAGAGAGAGAGGGAGCGAGAGAGAGCTAGATAAATGAGAGCGATGAGAGGGGGAGATAGCGGCGCTGAATAGAATAAGAGACAGGCGAAGAGATGGGCTGAGCGTGGGGGGGACCCCTGCATCTCCCCCTTATTGCCCTGAGCTGCAGCCCCAACGCGAGCCCATAAGAGCCGCAGCACCGAGCATCAGCGGTCGAAAGGCACCGCGATTGGAGCCCCAGATTGGATTGTTATTTGGAATGGGGGAAGAACTTCCCTGGATCCCCTTTAATGTGGACAAATGGCCCGCATTATAGACCCCCCTCTCTACCCGATACCGCCTGCACTGCTGAGGGGGTGGGGCTCAATAGAAACCCCACCCCACCCCACCCACCCATCCACACCGGCCCTGCCTTGCTCGACGCTCCCTCTCTTTCTCTCTCTCTCGATCTATCTATCCCCCATTCCCCTCACCCCTCTCTCTCCCTCTCTCCACTCTCCCCATACCTCCTCTCTCCCGTCCCTCGATCTATCTATCTCTTTCCCTATCCATCTCTCTCTCCTCTCCTCTCTTCTCTCTCTCTCTCCCCTATCTCTCTCTCTCTCTCTCTCTTTCGCTCTCTCCTCTCTGTCCCCCATCTCCTCCCAGTGAGGGAGGAGAGTACCGGGACACACACTTCAATTTAGAAGGCATGAATAAACAATGGGTGGTGTGTCCATGTGCTGGAGAAATTTCCCCCGGCGCTGGTGCACACACACACACACACACAGCACACACACACACACACACACACACACACACACACACACACACACACACACACACACACACACACACACACACACACACACATATATGAACAGGCACACACATTCCATTCATATATATATTGTATTTGCACACACACACATACACAAATACACACGTGCACACACACACACACACACACACACACACACACACATACACACATACATACATGCACATACACAGATACAAACACACACGGTCGAGACATTCTCCTCGTGCACAGTCGACGTACCGTGATATTTATGCATACATTTCAATCACTAGGTCACACACACACACACACACACACACATATGCCCTTCCTCTCCTCCCCTGTGTGTGTGTGTGTGTGTGTGTGTGTGTGTGTGTGTGTGTGTGTGTGTGTGTGTGTGTGTGTGTGTGTGTGTGTGTGTGTGTCGTGTGTGTGTGTGTGTGTGTGTGTGTATCTGTGTGTGTGTGTTGTGTGTGTGTGTGGGGGGGAGGGGGGGGGGGGGGACACAGCAGAGCCACGTGCAGCGATGCCCCAGATAGGACCACCTCCCCGGCACAGCGTGCGCGGGGGGGGTGATGGTACCATCACCTCAACGGTAGCACACGCAACTACAACAACGCACAATTATGATTGTGTGTGTGTGTGTGTGTCTTTTGGTGTGTGCCATGTATTCATGTCTGTAAATTCACATGAGTGTGTGCATGTGTCTGTGTGTGTGTGTGTCTGTGTGTGTCTGTGTGTGTGTGTATTTACACTCCGTCTCGGTCCCTTTAGTTCTGGTGAGCTAAAGATAATGAGAATTTTTATCTGCGGCTCCTTGGAGGCAGCAGGCTTCTGATTGAACGGGAGCAGAGTGTAACGGATGAGCCGCCGCCGCCGCGTGCTAGCCGGCTAGCGAGCGAACCGGCACGCGGCTAGGCTAACACACGGCGGTGGCGGCAGACTAAGCTAGGTAGCGCGTTCCGTGACGCCGTCGCTAATGCCGCTAATGCGATGTGTGGCGCGGTGCAGTCGTGTACAACTCCTGTGAAGGTCACCGCGGCGACCGCGACAACAATAGCGCTAATACGCCGGCGTGTCCCAAAGAATTAAATAATGAAATATAAATGGGGCACGCCGCAGTGGTGGGTCACATGACACACTGGAGAAGAATGTGCCGGAACAATGTCTGTGATTTGATTGTCTTTTGACGCATATGCCAGTGAGCTGGTGAAGACGGGTCGTGGTTCGGTCTTTCTTTCATGACATCATCTATTCTTTTACTCTTTTCTCTCTCTTTCGCTGTATATCTTTGCATCTCTTCCTCTCTCTCTTTCTCCCTTTCTCTCTCTTGCTCTCCCCACAACTATCTGGCGCACACACACACACACGTTCCCACAATGACATTTTCATTCAGCCTTTTTTTCATTTTCCATAATTAATCGTTTCCCGCCAAAATGGTCTCCTCAATCACTTGGCCCCCGACACACCTGATAAGTCAGGTGTCAGATCCAGTTTTGGAACCGTCTGAGTGACGCCCCTAATGCGAAGAATTAATCAGAAATCGGATTAATTTGTACTTTTACCCCCTCGACATAAAACACCAGAGAGTCCAGCTCCGGTCTAGCGACTCGACCGAACCTTCGCTCGGCTCTGCGTGCGCGCGTGTGCTGCCCATGTTACAAGCGACCGTCACGGGCCCAGACTGGACTTTTTGTAAATAAAACGTGGTGTGTGTGTGTGTGTGTGTGTCCGGCACACACACACACACACCAGGGAACGTCTGGGATACACCGCGCAAGAACAGGGCAACCACCCAAGTAATGCGGCAGATACAGTATATGCCTTCCTGCTAGTGCTGTCGGTGCTGCGCGGTTCTTTGCTTTCACCTTTCATCTTGTATGTTATGTTGTGCGAGATGATCTTATCGACACTCAGCCATCCCACCGTTCCAGCTAGTGCACTGGCAACAATTTATTTGGTGTTGGTATATAGCATTCACATTGAGAGCATTTGGCAGATGCTTTTATCCAAAGCGACTTACAATAAGTACATTTGCTGAAATAGAGACAGCAATATATCACTGTGGTACATAAAGATAAGAATAGAGCAGGTTTCAAGCGTTCATAATTGCGAGGTTAATAGAACGAGTTTCATAATTGCTAGGTTGCCTGGATAAGAGCAGACGTGCCGTTCTGAGCGCATTGGCAACATCTAAGAACATGCAATATGCTAAACATAGCCTGGGTGTAATTGATGCCCATTGCTTATCACTCACCGGGGGTGATGTTGAGTCATGTTAATCGCTGAACCTGTAATTGTCATCCTCCATTCCATACATGTAATATTTAGTATACTGCGCGGAAACTTCCAGTGGTTGCCCTCATGTCCTGTGCTTTCCCGGTTGTTATGCATTTGGACGTGTTGTCTGGGCCGTTTCTAAAAATCTGCGGTCACTCCAGGGCACGGCAGGAGACCAGAGACGAGAGCTGAGATTGATATTCGTTGTTGGTAGACCGCGTCGCGCACCAACGGAGGAAATGTTTGTGTTAAAAACCAAAAAGGCTTTGAGCGTGTTACGTAAAAACTAACCCCCGTCCCCCTGTCCCCACCGACACAAGGCTGAGGGGAGAATATGAATGAATACCACCAACGAGAGAACACAACGGGAATATCAATTCAGCATTTGCAGATTTCCCAGGGAGGTAAAACAAACACACTGTGGTGCAACTTTGCATTCGCTAAAATCCTGCCTGGCCATGAGCTCTATGCTCTCAACTTTTGCACGGCCAAAGCTATTCCCCCCCCCCTCCCCCCCCCCTCCTCATCGAATAGGCCTACTGGTTTTATGTGTTCCGTGC
>PIJE02000204.1:4621-9621 GCA_002895965.2 Coryphaenoides rupestris
CTTTACAACGATACAACCAAACCAAGTTTAGCTGCTTGGCTTCCTCCAACGCAAGATTAACTAATAGAGGCAGCAAATGCAAGCTTTCCTGGGTGAGACAGAAACACTTATTTAAAAAACATTAAGGTCCCTCAAATCAACAGTGAACTACAGAGTGTCCGTGACCTGTAATGGTTTTTTTGTATATTATTTTTTTGTTTGTGTGTTGTGTGACGCAAAGGTACCAAGAATAACAAAAATGCCAAGGCATCATGATAATAACTGTCCGGTTGCTGGAAAACGAGACCAATCTCTTAGATTCCTAATGATCGGCTGTTTGGAGTCAATGTACCCTCACACTGATAAACAAGTGTGACTCGGCAATCATAAGTATTTATCCCCTACACTCACCAAATGAAGTGTGAATTTGTAAAGTTGTTATAAAAACAATAAAGAAAAAATAAAAACAAAAAAACTCTACAGACATCACGGGTCGCAAATATTGTCATCCGTTCACCTCATGATTTTCAACGCAAACGCTTGACCAAGGTTGGTCTATCTGATGAGTTAGGTGTTTTTTTTTTTTTAAATTACCACGGCCAAAACCAATAAAAGAAATTCAACATAAAAAGTCTTCATTTGTTAATACTACCCATTATGAAAGATAGAATATTCGTGAAAAGTTGAAAGTTCCCTTTAAGAAATAAAATATTCTCCTGGAAAATATTGAGTTAATTTCAGTTCAGCAGACATACACACATAGAACATAGCCTGATAATATCAACACAGTTGACCCTACACACAATCAGAGCTGGCTTAGCCCCGTAGCCCCCCCCCCTGTCCTCGAGTCGACGAGTTTCGGCCAAATTGAGTCATTGAATGGGTAGGAGCCTTTAAGATGCTGTGGTGAATCCGGCCCCTAGTTTGCTGAGAAGTGGTCCTGTGTAGCTCAACTGGTAGAGCATAGCATTATACTGCTAGGGTTCGGGTTCGAAGGGGTTCGAAGAGTTCTAAGGTTCGACCCCCACTGGGGACACCCAGGTTAAGTACAGTATGTGTCGACTTACAGACTCACCCTAAAGTTCACTCCCTTGGACGTCTATCGATGTTTCCCAGAATCCTCTAATACATAAAAACGATGGGTCGCCCGGTGCCTGTACAATAAAACAGATCAATTGGTTATTGTTAGTGATGTCAGAAAACACCCTTCAACCACAGCCACTCTCAAAATGGAGGCCAGCATTTAAATTACGATAGAATGTGCTGCTTGAGCAACAAAAAAGTATTTCTCGCACACACACACACACACACACACACAGTAAATCAATATGAGAGTGACTGCTCCAGGAGGGTAATTACTTCAGAGATCACAGACTAATCTAATGATGGCGACTTTTGACCCCCAGCAGCCAGACTTGATGAAGCAGCACTCAGCTGGATTGTGTGTGCCCCTCAGCACACGTGCACTCGCATCTCACTCAGGACACGTGCACTCGCATCACACTCAGGACACGTGCACTAGCATCTCATTCTGGACATGTGCACGAGCATCTCACTCAGCACACGTGCACGAGCATCTCACTCAGCACACGTGCACGAGCATCTCACTCAGCACACGTGCACGAGCATCTCACTCAGCACACGTGCACTAGCATCTCATTCTGGACACGTGCACGAGCATCTCACTCAGGACACGTGCACGAGCATCTCACTCAGGACACGTGCACGAGCATCTCATTCTGGACATGTGCACGAGCATCTCACTCAGCACACGTGCACGAGCATCTCACTCAGTACACGTGCACGAGCATCTCATTCTGGACATGTGCACGAGCATCTCACTCAGCACACGTGCACGAGCATCTCACTCAGGACACGTGCACGAGCATCTCATTCTGGACATGTGCACGAGCATCTCACTCAGCACACGTCGTGCACGAGCATCTCACTCAGGACATGTGCACGAGCATCTCACTCACGCAACACGTGCACGAGCATCTCACTCAGAAAACGTCGCACTAGACTAGCATTTCACGCAGGGTAATGTGCACCAGCATCTTTGCGGGGGCCACATGCCACTAGAAGAGTCAGAGTGAGAAAAACCTTTAGCCTTTAGCCTTCAGAGTCAGAGTGTGATAACTGAGTGGGTTTGACAAAACATAAGATTGCAACACGGAAAGAAATTTCCAGAGGCAAGAATAGTGGGAGGGATGAAAAAGGGAGGAGGAGGGAAGGGTGAGGGAGGGGAGGAAGGTGAGGGGAGGGAGGGAGGGAGGAGGAGGAAGGTGAAGGGGAGGGAGGAGGGAGGTGAGGGCGGACGGCAAGCTAGCAGGAGAACTAGCCTGCGGGGGGGGGTTAGCGTCCTCACCTAGCTTAACTACTGTGAAATGAGCAGAGGCTGTCAGGAATTTAACACGGCTTGCTTGGTCTGACTCTCTCCCTTCTCTCCCCTCCGCTCTCGGTTTTCCGGCATGGCTCACCACTATGTCACTCTCACCTCCCATCATCTTATCCCTGAAGCTGCTGTAGTTCACAGGGCCCCTCCCTGGTCTTCGCTCCCTGTGGGACACTTCTTTACACAATTTCTTTTTCCTTTCGCTTCCGTTCTTTCCTGCCTTCTAACTCCACACTGGAGAATCCGGAGGTGAAAAACATTGGAATGTGATAATTCTTTGTCTCCTCAAACCGTACACAAGGTAACCAATATCAAATTCCGATTCTGGCAGGATTCACTCAGGTGTCCACGGGTGATGGAAGGTTTGTGTTTCTGAACACGGGTGTGACAATTGCATCCCTGTGTGCGGCGAAAATGTGCGTGCAAAACATAACCCGCAACCCTAACAATAACCCTAAAACAATAAAACGCTGGCAGAAACATCCAACGGCCATCCATCCCTTTTTATCGTACTGTATGTTTTATGCCACGTGTTATGTGTGTGGACACCAGCAAGACCAGCACGATTTCAGCTAATGCGGATTCCGTTATAACAGCTCCTCTTTGGGTAGAGCACCCAAAGTGCGAGCCGCAACCGCTTCACCTCCTACTGCACCACCCTGAGCAGTAGAGACCTATGAATCCTCCACCCGGGTCCTCTATTCAGGATTTCTTCTCAGGCTTTTACATCACTTCTGTTCATGGGGTACTGTGGTTTGGGCTGAGTGGTGGTGTGTGTGTGTGTGTTGTGTGTGTGTGTGTGTGTGTGGTGGTACAGGGCCTAATGGAGCATTGTGCCGTGTGTGTGTGTGTGTGTGTGTGTGTGTGTGTGTGTGTGTGTGTGTGTGTGGTGTGTGTTGTGTGGTGGTGCAGCTGGGATGCTCTAATGATGATTTGGCTGAGCTGTGGTTCCGTGGTGTATGTGCTGGTACAGCGTCACAGCAGAGTGAGAAGAGATCTCGCTCCCAATTCCTACCCCCCCTCCCCCCCTCCTCCCAGCGCAGTGTTCTAACCATGTGTTGATTCATGCTGTCACTATGGGGCTGAACCTCCACACGCACACACACATACACACCCACACACACACACACACACACACACACACACACACACAATTGCATTTCTGAAATATGAAATGCTAAATCTGATGCATTTATACAACATCAAGCACCCAACACATGGATAGGATTCATACTGTTGGGGCACTTGCGTGGCTAAAATGAATGTTATGCTGAATGTTAATGAGCTCACGTTGTGACATGGAAATGAGAACGTTTCGGCCATTTTATGCGATAAAATATTTGTGCGTCGCCGTGTCCTGTGTCAAACAGTTACGGCCTGGACTCTACACCATACCTCGCATACGTTCATCCATACGTGATGATCTCTGTATATTTATATTTATACGTGTGCCAGTATCTCACTTCAAAGAACGGAAGCGCCGAGCTATGATCATGACGTTACCTCTCAGCAGGTGAGTGGCAGATGGAAGATATTGATCCTATCGATCACCACCGCCCCCCGCCGCCCCCCCCCCCACCATGTTGTTCGACAGCGTGCTACGTTTGACCTTTTGATGTGTTTCACCAGTGTGGGGTCTGCTAAAAACCAACTGCCAGGTGACAGTGGGTGGTCCCACTGGGTCCAGCCACTGGTAGACTGGGAAGGCAGTGCAGGCCATGACATACTCAGCCTATGGGCACTACAGCAAGGCTGCAAGGGGAATATATATATATTATGGAGAATTCCCGACAATGCATTTCAAGGCGAGGTATACGAAAACTAGCTTCTGAAAGGAACTTTAACTGCCAAAACAACAGGTCATCAACGAAGAAAGGACCAACTTGACCTTGTTGCTATGGATTAGCCATACTATCGGCACAGTAATATGCTTAGCTGCTATGCTAACAATTAATTAACTGGTTACTGGGTCGGCGTACCGTGTCGGCATCTGTGGGTACAACCCATGTTTGCTCATCTGTCACTTCAACATCCTGGTCGCTTCACAAAGGAACTTGTACAGGAACCAATGAAATAATAACATGCTTTTCAATCCCCAGCTTAGAAGCCTAGCAGACAGCTCCTGTACCCAAGCTTCAGTCACATGGCTCTGAGGTACACCCCCATCCGGGAGGGAGAATGGTTCGCTGTGACATTACAATTGCAGCCATTGGTTGTGCAATTCTTAGGAATGCTGGGAGCGTAACGTGTGAGAGATCGCAGGAGAGAGAGAGAGAGAGAGAGAGAGAGGGAGGGAGGGAGGGAGAATTGTATAATGGCAGAGGTGTTTCATGATGGATCCTGTAACCACAACGGAAACATTTCCTTTATCCCCGCCTCAGAGTATGGCTTTATATAGAAAACAAATTAGACGGGAGATGGATAGGTTGTCTGTGTGTGTGTGTGTGTGTGTGTGTGTGTGTGTGTGTGCTACAGAAAGCCTTTATCGTAATCGTAACACTGCACACAGTCACCATGTATAGAGAACCACCACTGGCATCACACACTATTACGGAATGCGCTGGTCCACGAACCCGAGATTAGAAAAGTAGACCTTCAAACATCTCAATGGCCGGCAACGGACCAA
>PIJE02000204.1:14621-31328 GCA_002895965.2 Coryphaenoides rupestris
TCCCTCCCTTTTTCATCCCTCCCACTATTCTTCCTCTGAATTTCTTTTCAGTGTTGCAATCTTATTTTTTGTCGAACCCACTCAGTTATCACACTCTGACTCTGAAGGCTAAAGGTTTTTCTCACTCTGACTCTTCTAGTGCATGTGGCCCCGCAAAGATGCTGGTGCACATACCCTGCGTGAAATGCTAGTGCACGTTTTCTGAGTGAGATGCTCGTGCACGTGTGCTGAGTGAGATGCTCGTGCACATGTCCTGAGTGAGATGCTCGTGCACGTGTGCTGAGTGAGATGCTCGTGCACGTGTCCAGAATGAGATGCTAGTGCACGTGTGCTGAGTGAGATGCGAGTGCACATGTCCAGAATGAGATGCTAGTGCACGTGTACTGAGTGAGTTGCTCGTGCACGTGTGCTGAGTGAGATGCTCGTGCACATGTCCAGAATGAGATGCTCGTGCACGTGTCCTGAGTGAGATGCTCGTGCACGTGTGCTGAGTGAGATGCTCGTGCACATGTCCAGAATGAGATGCTCGTGCACGTGTCCTGAGTGAGATGCTCGTGCACGTGTGCTGAGTGAGATGCTCGTGCACGTGTGCTGAGTGAGATGCTCGTGCACGTGTGCTGAGTGAGATGCTCGTGCACGTGTGCTGAGTGAGATGCTCGTGCACATGTCCAGAATGAGATGCTAGTGCACGTGTGCTGAGTGAGATGCTCGTGCACATGTCCAGAATGAGATGCTCGTGCACGTGTGCTGAGTGAGATGCTCGTGCACATGTCCAGAATGAGATGCTCGTGCACGTGTGCTGAGTGAGATGCTCGTGCACGTGTGCTGAGTGAGATGCTCGTGCACATGTCCAGAATGAGATGCTCGTGCACGTGTCCTGAGTGAGATGCTCGTGCACGTGTCCTGAGTGAGATGCTCGTGCACGTGTCCAGAGTGAGATGCTCGTGCACGTGTGCTGAGTGAGATGCTCGTGCACGTGTGCTGAGTGAGATGCTCGTGCACGTGTGCTGAGTGAGATGCTCGTGCACATGTCCAGAATGAGATGCTAGTGCACGTGTACTGAGTGAGATGCTCGTGCACGTGTCCAGAATGAGATGCTCGTGCACGTGTCCTGAGTGAGATGCTCGTGCACGTGTGCTGATTGTGATGCTAGTGCACGTGTGCTGATTGTGATACGAGTGCACGTGTGCTGAGGGGCACACACAATCCAGCTGAGTGCTGCTTCATCAAGTCTGGCTGCTGGGGGTCAAAAGTCGCCATCATTAGATTAGTCTGTGATCTCTGAAGTAATTACCCTCCTGGAGCAGTCACTCTCATATTGATTTACTGTGTGTGTGTGTGTGTGTGTGTGCGTGTGCGAGAAATACTTTTTTGTTGCTCTAAGGAGCACATTTCTAATCGGTAATTGTAAAATGGCTGGCCTCGCATTTTTGAGAGTGGCTGTGGTTGAGGGTGTTTTCTGACATCACTAAACAATAAACCAATTGAATCTGTTTTATTGTAAAGGCACCGGGCGACCCATCGTTTTTATGTATTAGTGGATTCTGGGAAACATCGATAGACGTCCAAGGAGTGAACTTTGGGTGAGTCTGTAAGTCGACACATACTGTACTTAACCTGGGTGTCCCAGTGGGGGTCGAACCTTAGAACTCTTCGAACCCCTTCGAACCCGAACCCTAGCAGTATAAATGCTATGCTCTACCAGTGGAGCTACACAGGACCACTTCTCAGCAAAACTAGGGCCGGATTCACCACAGCATCTTAAAGGCTCTACCCATTCAATGACCAATTCTGGGGCCGAAATACTCTGTCGACTCGAGGACAGCGGGGGGGGGGTCAAACTGGTTTGATATTATCAGGCCTATGTTCCTATGTGTGTATGTTCTGAACTGTAATTACTCAATATTTTCCAGAGAATATTTTATTTTCTTAAAGGGGAACTTTGCACATTTTCAACGAATATTGTATCATTTCAATATGGGTAGTATTACGCAAATAAGAACTTTTTATGTTGAATTTGTTTTTTGTTTTTTTTAATAGTCTCACTTTTGGGCCGTGGGTGGATAAGTGTAACTCTCTTACAATCTCTTATTATTTACTTACAAGTAAATAAGTATAATCCCGAGAAGTAATAAACTAATTGTCTAGTGGGCAGTAGCCTTAACCTTTTTCTATATACTAATATATACAACATTTGAATCAGTGATTAGCAACACTTTACGATGAGATGAAAAATATTCCAAATAGAAATGCAAATATTTCAACGTTAAAATCGATACGACCCACGATACGCAAAGCATAACTTCTCAATGTGACAACTCAAGACAAGTAAATTGTTATCGTAATAAAATCAAGAAGAAATTATCGAAAGAAGAAGATACTGAACAAACATTCTTAGGATATCTTTCGGTGAATAGCAGTTTTTTCTTTCTACTTCATAAGTCAAATCGTAAGGAAAAAAAAAACAGCAATTACAACGATTTTTGTGAATCTGCCCCCCGGGACTATTAGAGGAAGACTGGAGTGGAACAGGAGAAACATCTTCATACATCACGCGTGACGACGCCGGACGGGAACTCGTTGGAAAAGAATCCAGGAAATGAGATGCATGGTAATTTGTAGGCGTCTCGGGCGTAAAGCAGAGCGGGGCGTGGAGCTATCAAAGCCATCAGCTGTAATTAATTGCGACTTCCAACTCATCGCGGCGGCGGCGGGCGGCGGCGGCGGCGGGCGGCGGTGCATGCGAACCGCGCCAGGCTTGATGTATTTACCACAGGTGCACTGGCTCGCTGTTAACAGGCAGTATTTACAATTTCCCATCTGCCTCTATAATGTGTCTGGTCAAAGATGAGCAACAACAAAAAAAAATAATCCAATTACGTTTTTATTGATCGTCAAAAAACTGCAACTGAAGGGAGGCGGTCGGGAAAGGGGGTGGGGGTGATGGAGGTGGGGTGGGGGGAGGGGGAATTTACGAGCATCTTTGGCGCCACGCGGGCAACCATGCTTGATGTACCAAGGTCGTTCCTCTCAGCCTTCCAAACGCCGCCTGGTTACGGTACACATCCCACAGGACCCCCCCCCCCCCCCTCCCCCCCGGCAACCGGCCTTACCTCCTCCATCGTCATTACCTCCATCACCCCCATCTTTATCACCCCCACCTTCCCCATTCTTTTCACCCCCGCCTCCAACACCCTCACCTCCGTCACCACAACCTCCTCACACCCCCACCTCCATCACCACCAACCTCCATCACCCCACCTCCATCACCACAACATGGCATCACCCTCACCTCCATCACCCCACCTCCATCATCCCCCACCTCCATCACCACAACATCCATCACCACCACCTCCATCCACCAACCGCATCCATCACCACCCCCTCCATCACCAGCAAACCTCCATCACCCCCCAACTCCATAACCCCCATCTTCATCACCATATCCTCCATCACCTCCACCTTTATCATCACAAGTGTATGACCCCCCCACCTCCCCGTTATTTAATCCCCTGCATCACCTTCATCACTGCCTCCTCCGTCACCCCGTCACCCATCACCCCGCGGTCCCTCATCACCTCCACCTCTATCACCTCCTTCCTCATCACCTCCATCAACCCCTCCTCCATCACCTCCCCTGTCTCCTCCGCCGTGCTTCCACTTTCATCATCCCCACCACGTTAGTCAAACTCCACATCCCCTCCTCCCCTTACCCCACCCTCCCCAACCCGCCTTCTCCTCATTCTTCTCCTTCTTCTTCTTCTTCTTCTTCTGTCTTTAAGCTCGTGCTCCTGTGATGATTAAATCATGAGGTCCGCCCCCCCCCCCCCCCCCCCCGCGCTCCTCCGTCAGTGTGTCTCCTCGGGTGGTGGTGTGTAGATGTAGGGGCACACGTGTGCACTAATGACTGGAGACGAGTAGGGTGGAGACCCTCTCGATGCAGACGTGTTCGCCGGTCAAGTCATTCCGGGTTTCACACGCTGTCGTCCCCCCCCCCCCCCCCCCCCACACCCCACACACACACACACACACACACACACACACACACACATACACATTCACACTCTCTGTAAGCCCTGTGGCCTGTCTGACCAGGGACTGTGGACACTGTGGCCATAGAAAGCCAAGTGTAGTTTTGTGTTATCGGTTGTGCTTTGTTTTGTGTTCCATTGGCCGCCCCCCTTGAATCAAATCAAACTTTATTCATACAGCGCTTTTTGACGCAACATGGAAGGGAATCAAATGTCAATGTTTTTCGACTGTGGAAATAGTATTTAGTATCATTTATTACACTTCATTTGAAAGCTAATTTGACTCGTCAGGCTATGAGCAGCGTTTTGGATTGGTTGATTGGCACGCAGACGACTTCAAACTGCTCTTCTACCGTTGGCTGCATATCACAGCCCGGGTGGGTGATCAGGGGGCGTGGCGTGGGGGGGGGGAGGAGCCCTGTTCCAGCCGCCGGCGCCTCGATGTACCTCGGAAGCAGATGTTTGCTAAAGTGAGGCTGAGGGGCCATTAATATTCTATGGCTCTGCGGGGGCGTCCGCCGCGGCTCGTGGCTGGCTAATGAACTGCTTCCACTGGCAGCGCTATACGGGGCCCTCCTGGACGGCCCAGTGGAGGAGGAGGAGGAAGCCCAGCGCGTCCCCGCTTTCCACTTGGCTCAGCAAGCAACGTCGGCGAGGATTTTGGTTTGTTGACATGACAGGTCAGAGCACACCTACTCGAAGACACGGTCCCCGCGGACCGCCGGCGTGTGTGTGTGTGTTTTAAGTGGCTTCGGCAATTGGGGTAATTGAATGTTCTGTGTGTGTGTGTGTGTGTGTGGTGTGTGTGTGTGTGTGTGTGTGTGTGTGTGTGTGTGTGTGTGTGTGTGGTGATATGTGTTGAGGGAAAAAAAAAACATCCCACACATACATGCTTCCTCTTTCTTTACTTAGCGAGATAGCATAACGAGGCAACATAACAAGGCACCAACGCAATTAAGCGAATCAGACGAGGCAGGTTTGGGCACATAACCCCACCCCCTCACCACCACCACCACCCTCACCCTCCTCGCCCCCCTGTGGACCCCCCCCCCCCTCTCTCTCACACACACTCACACACACACACTCTCTCTCTCTCTCTCTCTGCTGTCACTCGCCCTCCTGGGTTAATTGGGCCTGCAACCGCTCGAGTGACACCACCACTGCAGAACCTGAGGCGGAGCTGCGGTGGGGAGGGGGGGGGGGGGGCATGGTGGTTGGCAGAGCAGTGGGTGGGCACCACCTCTGCAATAGTGCACCACTTTATGACAAAGGACAAATGAAAATTTATGGACCAAAGGGATTTCTTTTTTTTTTTTCATCCCCTTAAGTCACTTAGCCGGTGATATTTGCTTGTTCTGCCAGATGTGATTCACCAGCTGTTTGTTGGTTTGTTTTTTTATTAAATTATTTTTACAATGTTCATTTCTTTTTCCTCAGAGATGCTTCCTCACCACCATTAAGAGAACCGTCGCACCCTTGCTGCCTTGATCCGGCCGGAGGACTCTGGTTCTGGTTCCCGGGCCGGGTCAGGTGGGGTGCCAGCTCAGCGCAGGCCTGGGCCGTCACGGACAGCTTAGCCGCGTTATCGGCGGACGTCAGGGTTCGCCCGGCCCGGCCCAGCGCCCGGGCGTCTTTGGCTCGGAAAAAGCACGACGCTGCACAATGCCTCATTCTAATTGGTCGCCGGTTGCCCTTGTCGCATTCAAAAATGCCCCATGCAAAAAATCGCAAATTGTGCATTACGCGGTAATAACGACGTTGTTCCGACCGAGCGTGAAGTAATGCGCCAGAAGGGTACGGGAGTCACAATTTAAACATCTGATGAAGTCCATTCAAATGGAAAACTCAAATGTTTCATTAAAAGTTATTTTTTCTTCCAAAAGCAGGTATTCTTTCTAGTCACCTGTTGTAACACCAAATTTGCATTTCGCCTGGCAAACGCCTGGGGAGTCCATAATCATAGGTAAGACACAGCAGCAGCAGCAGCCCAACCGGCGGCGGTAATTGCATCCTTTTGTGAAGCCGGGAGTGGAAATGGAAACATTTCTTTTGAAAGTGCAGGTCTGGCTTCACAGTGGAGGCGAGTCAGTGGCCCGGCACTTTCCTGCTAATAGCCAAGAGGTTCAACAGGCAGGGGAAGGCAAAGTGTTGCAACCACCACCACCACCACCTCCTCCTCCATTTCCACACCTCCACCACCACATCACCGCCACCTCCATCACCACCACCACCACCTCCATCACCAGCTCCACCACCTCCACCACCACCACCACCACCACCGCTACCACCACCTTAGTGGGGGGGGAGGGGCGAGACGCAGAGCTCTGGAGGGACCTGGAGTCTGCAGCATAGACACCATGTTCAGCTGTTGGCGTTGAGGGAGGGAGGGAGGGAAGGGCGGGCGAGGCAGGCAGGCAGGCCCCACGTTGGGCCGGGCTCGCTCAGCCCAGCCAACACCACAAAGTGTTGGGGCTGCAGTAGCTCAGGAGGTAATAAGAGCGGTTGTCTGGCAACAGGAAGGTTGCTGGTTCGATCCCCGGGCTCCTCCCCCTCCTAGCTAAGTGTGGAGGTGTCCCTGAGCAAGACGCCACCTTAACCCTAACTGCTCCTGACGTGTTGGTTGTTACCTTGCATGGTATATTTATTTGAGGGGAAATGTTGTGCTTCTGCGGAGCCCAGCTACTCCTGTGTGGAGGAGACGGAGGAGAGGTCAGAGGTCAAGCTCGCTCTGCCCGCCATGTTGGACTCTGCTTATGTTGTGTCCTCTCTCGCAGGGCGGTGTATTCGCGGGCGGTTCAACCAACTCTTAAACTCTCTGCTCCGCTCCCTGCGCCACCGTGTCTCCGCTATTATCTGCTATCTGTCTTGATGCCATTATCACCCCCCTCCCCATACACCACCCCCCCCCCCACCCTCTCCATCTCCAACCTTCACTCATGTCTTTTCTCTCTCTTTCACTCTCTCTCTCTCTCTCTCTGTCTGTGTCTGTGTTTCTGTCTGTCTGTCTCTGTCTTTGTCTCTCTCTTTCCCCTCTCAGTCTCTACCTCTCTCTCTCTCTCCCTCTCAGTCACTACCTCTCTCTCTCTCTATTTCAATTTTTCAATTTAAAGAGCTGTGTTTCTGTTTCTCTGTCTGTTTCTCTCCCCTCTCAGTCACTACCGCTCTCTCTCTCTCTCTGTCTCTCTCTCTCTCTCTCTCTCTGTCTGTCTGTCTGTGTCTCTGTTTCTCTCTCTTTCTGTCTCGCTGCTCTCCCTCCCCCTCTCAATCTCTACCTCTCTACCTCTCTCTGTCTCCCATAACAGCTGTTTGTCTATCCCCTCTCATCTCTTTTCTCTGCTCCCCCTGTCCACCTCCTCTGTTTCCTACTCACCTCCTCCTGCAGCCGAGCGTCTCTTGCGCTTTCACGTACCGACCCCTGCCGGCATTGGGCGAGGGAGAGCAAAAGAGAGCGAGAGTGAGTGTGTGTTTCGAGAGAGTGAGAGTGAGACAGACAGAGAGAGAGAGAGACAACTAATTAGCTGGCGTTGGCACCATGCTGAGGGGGTCAAACGATCCTTTGCCAAGACCCCCCTCCGCCCCCACATCCTGGCTCTGAGTGTGCGTGTGTGTGTGTGTGTGTGTGTGATGCTCTTCTCATGCTGTTCTGAGATCCCAGACGGGATGACCTCTGACCTTTCCTTCAATCTGCTTCCTGACAGCGTCTCGCCCTCCTTGTCCTCTCTCTCTCTCTCTCTCTCTCTCTCTCTCTCTCTCTCTCTCTCTCTCGCTCTCTCTCTACCTGTTGCAGTTTAATTCCATGTGTATTATGTATTTGCACATTATTAGAAAAGAGAGAGAGAGTGAGAGAGTGACACTGCCCTCCCCTTATATATCTATACACTGATTTTTATTTTAAACTGAATATAAATCCATCCCATAATATAACTGCCTGGATTCAGATTCATCACCCTGAGTGACGTAAATAAAACATCAGATACAAAAAAAAATACTTTCCCCATTCTTGTTGAGTGAAGTTTTCCTTTCTGCTTCACCGACAGGGCTGATTGGACGAGAGGGCGGCCACACCTTCCAACCCACCAATCGGAGAGCCGAGGATGGCCCGGGCGAGGTTTGAGGATTTGATGTTGGCCCCGCCCTCTCCTAATTCTATCCTGTATCAACTAGAGGAGTTGGAAAAGTGTCTAATCATGTTTATGAACCTCATAAAGTTTAAGCTGCTTCAGGTCGTGGTTGACTTGGATCCAAACTGTCTCATCTGTCACTCAGAGTACAAAGAAATCCTCACCCAGCAAGGAACAGGCGGGTGGTCCCAGTGCAGACAAGAATGCACATCGCAGGTACACACACACACACACACACACACACACATCACAAAACACACACACAAAAAAACTATTATTCATAGTATGTGGTGTTTTTTTCTTGAAAAGTGTGTTGCTCTTTGGTAAACCGTGACTTGAGAGAACACGGACGCACGCGCTGTGTTACTATGCTAAAACACACACACACACACGCACATACACACACACACACACACACACACACACACACACACACACACACACACCTATGTGTCAGGGCGGCTAAAACCCAAAAAGAGTGACATTTCTGGCTTGATTACCCCCTCCCAACCCCTACCCCACCACCGACACACACACACACACACACACACACACACACACACACACACACACACACCCTCCCTGTGAACCCCCCCCCCCCCATCTATTCTCTGTAATGGAACAATTAGTTGTGCCCGGCACAGCTTGTTGTGATGTTCCTGTCTCTTGGCAGATCCAGCAGTAATTCTGAACACTCACCGGCATCCACTTACAGGTAGAAGCTAGCTGTGTTTTTAGGAAGCGTACAATGGAGAGAGAGGGGGGGGGGGAAACCAGAGAGAGAGATGTGTTAATGTAGAAATGCATTTGACAGAGTAGGAGGGGGAGGGGTTAACTGTCGCGGTGTGTCCTCATTCGCTGAGAGATCTGAAGCCCGTGGCATGGAAGGCGGTGCTGAAGGCTTCTGGTGCCGCGATGGAATACACATCAGCACACACACGCACACACACACACACACACACGCGCGCGCGCGCAGGTGTGTACGCCGCTCTAGACGCTCGCTCGCCCGCTCGGCACAATTATCAAGTGAAGACTTTTGTGAACACGGTGAAATCGTGTTGGCGTGGTTACCGGTTGTTGACGAGATCCCATGCGGCTGTGCATGCAGGACAATAAGAATAATATCACATGTGTTTGTGTTTCTGCGTAACAAGTTATTTATTTGCCTGAAAAGTGCACAAAATATACAAATTGTACAATTCCCCACGACTACTTATGATTCGATCTCAACACACACATCCATGCATACATGATTATATATCTATACATATACATATATATATATATATATATATACACACATTTCTGTTTCACACATGTTCCCCCTCCCCTCCGTTGTATAGAAGTTGTTTTTTTTCCGCCAACACTCCCCACCTGCCTCTGGGAGACGGGGGTCCGGGGCCCCTAAGTTTGATGGATTTTAAAAGGACGCTCCCCCGAGATTGAACTCCGTTCCGCCATTATTTATTCATACTCATACGAGACATGATTTATTAACGGCACGCACACACACACACACACACACACGCACGCACACGCGCACCACACACATGCACGCGCACGCCATTCGTTAATCTTTTAGGAGAATTGAGAGATCTGGTGGTTCATTGATTCTTCTTGGTCTCGTCGAGTTCACTTTGTGTGTGTGTGTGTGTGTGTGTGTGTGTGTGTGTGTGTGTGTGTGTCCATCCGGGAACGTGGTAAGTTAGCCCAATTAGTAGAAGTACGCAGCACGGACACGGCAGCGTTGGCGTCTGTGCTTCAACCTTTTCTTTCTCGTTCCGCGTGTACGTCGTCCCTCCTCACTAATTACCCGTCTGAGCCCCGACTATGAATTTTGTGGTGTACAATTTCCTCCTTTTCTTAACCATACAGCCACTGCTTAAGATTTCATGAGCTTTTTGGAGAAACCCAACACGTGAGTGTGTGTGTGTGTGTGTTTGTGTGTGTGTGTGCGTGAGGGAGGCGGGGGTGAGAGGTTGGGGGAGGAGGAGGGGGTAGAAAAATGAAGGAAATCCCAATAAATCAGTGACGGCGCGACAAAGCGGTGTATAGTTACATTCATACGTGGAGAACTGGAGCACCTTGTGCTCCTCCGTAGGGGCTCCGCGCCGCTGCCAACGTGGGTGACAGTTTGAGACCAACTGTAGCGCGCCCACATTTCCCTCGTGGCACAGAGGATAAAGAATGGAGCATAGAAATGCCAGGTGTCCACCGGAGGCAGAGAAACGCAGGGAAGAAAGAAAGAAACCAAAAAGGAAGAAAAAGAAGTTTAAACAGTGAAATTCATTTAGAAAGCTGCTGCCATTATGGAAGAAATAAAGCGCATACCTGGGGGTAGAGCCATTAGCGGCTGTTTGAGTCGCCCCCTTGTGAGTAGTGGTGAACCTCTTTATTTAATACGAGTTAATTAGTTGTGTCCGCTCCCTCGTTTTTTTTCTGGGGGGTTTTTTAACGGTAAGACCACCCCCTTCGAGGTGAGAGGTTGGATAACTCAGCGGCGGCATAATGGCGAGCTGACGGCCCGCTTTGGCACCCATGTCAATCACTGACACCTCGCCGTGGTAACGCAGCGCCATTCAGACGCCACCTTGATTCCAAACGACACAAATCATTTTTTTCTTCCCCCCCCCACCCCCCTCACACCCCCCTCCCCCTCTTTTTCTTTTTTCAAAGAATTTTCTCAAATTAATTGGATCCACAATTAAGCGGGAGGCGCAGGCAGCCGCTGGGCCGGGACAAGAGAGAGAGAAAGCTGTGAGGGCGAGCACGGGGTGAAAACTGACACTTGAATGAGACTGTAAAGAATGGGGGGCGAGAGGAGGGAAAAAAGAGAGAGAGAAGAGAGCGGGAGGGGGGTATCGGTGTGAGGTCTTCACGGAGGTCCCGAAACGTGTAACTGGTCCATTGTGGCCCGTGAAGCGGGCCCAAGGTCATACCCCCCCCCCCCCCCTTTGGATCTGTGGAGCCGAGACCATGGCGTTTGTTACATGCTCCGGCCCTCCTTGAAGAATTTAGCATTTTACATTTTCTACACTTGTCTCGGCAGGGGGGCCTCTGCTTGGAAGGCCTGGGTGGAGGAGGGTGGAGAGTATCGGGCCGTTCGCGGGTTCTTTGTGGGGAACCATTTGTTCTCCCGGTGAACCTTGAGTCACCGGGGGGATGACGGCCTCGCGCGCAGGACGCTTTTGACCCGTCAAGTAAACAGCGTTTCTGTACGGTTCTACCTGCTTTCCCAACGGCTCGTATTTTTACAAGTTGCGAGTTGGCAGGGGAGCATCTGTTGTGGCAGATGACCTTGTCAACTTGGTGCTTTTTCAGGGATTGGTGAAAGTCGGTGGAAAAAGGAATGTATAGAACGTACAACTGGCCTGTCTCAAAAAGCAAAAACCACCGCAAAGACCCACACTGAATGACGCACACGGGATGAGCACAGCGCACGCCCTATCCGCCCCCCCATTGCGTGGCACCCCCACTCTTAGAGATAGGTCAACCCGCGGGGTCCCCCACGCTCCAAAAGAAAAGGTCGCCACGAACAAGAGGCATCCAATGAGCATCCGTCTCGCAGGTGGGGGTGGAAACGCCCCACCGCCAAGGGAGAGGGTTCAGGGTTGAGATCGGGCGGTTGTATGGATGGATCAGAGAGGACGTGACCAGACAACGCGGAGAGCAGCGGGGCGTCTCTCCGAACACACGGCAGGGTGAACTCTGGGAGGTACCGGGAGATCTCCCCTGGCGCATCACTTCCTTTAGGGACGCGTGTCAGAGGTCGGGGCCCCGGGGCCACGGGTACCAAACTGCCCGACATAGAGATGATTCAGGTCCGATTTAGGTTCTGGTTAGATGCCTGCTGAGAACAACGGGAAGCAAGGCTGTATCGGAAAACCCCACTGCGACAACATTGATGCAACGATGAATTAATAAAACAATGTTCCTCATTGTTTAAGTCATTGTTTAAGTTATTGCAACAAAATGAAACAAGCGTTCATCCACGCAGGGATGTTCAGAAACCCCAGGGATTATTAAACTCTTTAAATATACAAAGCAACAGCAATTCAACGGCGTTGTACTTTTTTTTTAATTCAGTGTTCGAGTTCAGCCGAGGGAACATGACGAAGTTGAAGCAACGTCAACCCTGCACACACACACACACCGCTAAAATCCAAAATCACAAATGGAGGGGAAGCGCGTGTGTGTGTGTGTGTGTGTGTGTGTGTGTGTGTGTCACATTGACATCAGAGTTTGAGTCTGTCCCAGTTCTAGCGGGAAAAGAAACGCTCAGATGGTGAAGGAGCTGTCTTCGTCATCGGTGGATTACGTGGGTCGCTCCGTGAGCTCCAAACATGCCAAGGGGTTTTTTTTTTTTGTGATTTTCTGGAGAGGGGAACATAGCCCTGATAGATGTGTGTGTTTTCTTCTCGCTTTGGAGACCCAGACTGTGCCGGTATTGTGTGGCTGTCATATAATGGGGGTTGGCTGTCGCAGGGCTGTCTGATGCCATTAATTTGCTTTTCTTTTCCCCCCCACAACACTCTCCGGGGGCGCGCGCCTATACAAGCCCACGCCGGAGCTTTTCAGCACCGTTACGTGTACCCTCCGACCCCACCTCCGCACCCCTCCACCTCCGCACCTCCGCACCCCTGTACCCCACCAGAATCACCACCACCACCACCACCACCACCACCACCACCACCAGCCCTTTCTCATGGAACACTGGCCCAGTTGGAGGGGCTTTTTAAGCCGAGTGGTGGGTACTGTAGAGGGGGGGGGGGGCTGGGGGGCGAGGTGGTGGTGGCGGTGGTGGTGGTGGTGGAGCACTTAGGGTTTTTTTGAACAAGCACAGTCTTTTCAATCACTGGTAAGAAAAGAAAAGAAAAGGAGAAAAAGACAGAGGTAGGGGTGGGGCAGAAAGAAACACACAGGTTTCCTCCCCACGTCTGTATTCCTACAGGAGGGAACCCAACCCCCACCTCAGACCCGCACCCACGCCTGTGATACCGGAGGAGATGTGAGCTGAGGTGAGGGTCGAATAAGATGAGAAGGAGCCTGACAGAAAGACGAGAAGAGGTGAAGAAAGGGAGAGAGAGAGAGAGAGAGAGAGAGAGAGGGAGAAGGAGAGAGAGCGGGAATGTCAGCGCTCCCAGTCAGCCGGTTGGTGCTCCTGCATTCCAAAGGATCATGGAAATGTGAGGGGAGAGGAGGAGGGGGGGGGGGGGGGAAGAGACACAGCCAACACAGCCAACCCCCCCCCCCCTCCCAACCAGCTACCAAGCGCGCCTTTTTTTTCCCCCCGATGCCACGAGATGATGGAGACATGTTTTCAAAGTGTGCTTCTCCCATCTGAAGCCCAGCCCCCCGGGGAACCAGAGGAACCGTCTCCACTCGTCTTCTCTTCTATTCTCCTCCTCCTCCTCCTCCTTCTCTCCTCCTCCTCCTCCTTCATCATCTTCGTCTCCTCTGGTCTACTGGACCGAGCAGGCCCCTGGAGACATGGGGGGAGAGAGACTAGACTGTGTTTACAGGCTGGAGATGGAGAGGGACACACAACCATAGTTACAGACTAGAGATGGGGAGAGAGAGACCAGACCACAGTTACAGACTAGAGATGGAGAGAGAGACCAGACCACAGTTACAGACTAGAGATGGGGAGAGAGAGACCAGACCACAGTTGCAGACTAGAGATGGAGAGAGAGACCAGACCATAGTTACAGACTAGAGATGGAGAGAGAGACCAGACTGTGTTTACAGACTAGAGATGGAGAGAGAGACCAGACCATAGTTACAGACTAGAGATGGAGAGAGAGACCAGACCATAGTTACAGAATATAGATGGGGAGAGAGAGACCAGACCATAGTTACAGACTAGAGATGGAGAGAGAGACCAGACCATAGTTACAGACTAGAGATGGGGAGAGAGAGACCAGACCATAGTTACAGACTAGAGATGGAGAGAGAGACCAGACCATAGTTACAGAATATAGATGGGGAGAGAGAGACCAGACCATAGTTACAGACTAGATAGAGATGGAGAGAGAGACCCAGACCATAGTTACAGAATATAGATGGGGAGAGAGAGACCAGACCATAGTTACTGGACTAGAGATGGAGAGAGAGACCAGACATAGTTACAGAATATAGATGGGGAGAGAGAGACCAGACCATAGTTACAGACTAGATAGAGATGGAGAGAGAGACCAGACCATAGTTACAGAATATAGATGGGGAGAGAGAGACCAGACCATAGTTACTGACTAGAGATGGAGAGAGAGACCAGACCATAGTTACAGATAGAATGAGATGGAGAGAGAGACCAGACCATAGTTACAGAATAGTAGATGGAGAGAGAGACCAGACATAGTTACAGACTAGAGATGGAGAAGAGAGACCAGACCACAGTTACGACTAGAGATGGAGAGAGAGAGACCAGACCACAGTTAACAGACAGCGATGGAGAGAAGAGACCAGACCATATGTTACAGACAGATGGAGAGGAGAGACCAGACCATAGTTACATGACTATAGAGATGGGAGAGAGAGACCAGACCACAGTTACAGGACTAGAGATGGAGAGAGAGACCAGACCACAGTTACAGACTAGAGATGGGGAGAGAGAGACCAGACCATAGTTACAGACTAGAGATGGAGAGAGAGACCAGACCATAGTTACAGACTAGAGATGGAGAGAGAGACCAGACCATAGTTACAGACTAGATAGAGATGGAGAGAGAGACCAGACCATAGTTACAGACTAGAGATGGAGAGAGAGACCAGACCATAGTTACAGACTAGAGATGGAGAGAGAGAGACCAGACCATAGTTACAGACAAGAAAGAGAGGAGGGGGAGAGGAGGAGGAGAAATAAAGGAGAGGAGGAGGAGGAGAAGGAGGAGGGATGGGGGAGAGGAGAAAAGGAGAAGGAAGGAAGAAGAAGAGAGAAGAGAGGAGAGGGAGAGAAGAAAACAGAAAGGGATGGAGAGATGGAGAGAAGGAGAGAAGAAAGAGGAGAACGAGAGAGAGGAGAGAAGAAGAGGAGGGTTATAGAGGAGTAGAGTAGAAGGAAAGGATGAGGGAAGAGGAGAGGAGAGACGGAGAGGAAAAGAAAATAAGAGGAGAAGGAGAGGATGTTGAAGCAACTCAAATAAGTGAATTGATGTATGTAGTCTTCACGTCTTCAGTAAAGAGTCTTCCCATTTTCCATTAGCTGAGCCCTATTCATACAAGTATACAGCCCAGGTCATAGGTCATCTAGGTCATCGGTCACAGTGGCACATTTGTCACATTGGACAAGTTTTGCCTTTGCTTTCTTCTCTTCTTTTTTGCTCCTTATAAACCCTTGGAGAAGCGTTGCTGTGAGTGTGATACTCTTCTTACCCCGTGCTCTGTTTGCATCTTTGTTAGCTCAGTTGGTTATATTATGCCGGTCTCCTTGAAAACATGCACACTTCCCACACAACCCGGCGTGAAATGGGTGACAATAACACAAAGAAGAAAATTCAAAGTCACTTCATGATTTCTTTCAAGCCTCCGTTAAAATTGTGTATCTGTCGATTTGCAGGCGCACACGGTCGGGGCCACGGTCGGTACGGCGTGTTCCTTTACTTTGTACCGCGTCCGCTGTACTCGTCGAGGAGAGGTACTTATCTATTGACTTATGTACGCGCAGGCCTCGGAGTGGCACTCTGACGCTTTGTGCGGTCCGTCTCAACATCTGAACGCTCGTTAAGTCACGCCGTGAAGGCCGAGCCTCCACGTTCTCAGGGCTGTTTGGACGCCTGCAGGAGGAACATCCTTGCAGGGCCTGTAGGGATGTGCCACGAGTTACGCAGAATATACACAACAACAAAAAAACTAGCGCTGGAATACGACCATGTGTTGACTACCACTAATATTTCTGCTCTTTTTCTCTGGAAAACGAGAAAGAGAGCAGAAATAGAAATGCACTTTTATAACTCAACCTTGACACCCGCACACACACACATGCGCACAAACACACACCACACACACACACACACACACACACCACACACTCATGTGGTTATCCTCACTGGGAGCCCCTGATTAATATTTATGTCGGTGAGTCGGGAAAATTCCTCTCCAACAGCTCTCCTCCTCCCCTTCTTCTCCTCTTATTTTCTTTTCCTCTCCTCCATCTCTCCTTTTCCTCCATCTCTCCTCTCCTCCTATATTACCCCTTTCTTTTTTCCTCCATTTCTCTCTTCCTCTCCCTTCTCCTCTCTTTCCTCTCTCCTCCTCTTCTCTTCTCCCCTCCAGCTCTCCTTCTCCTATCTCTCTCCTCTCCTCCCCCTCTCTCTGTCCTCCTCTCCATCTCTCCATTCTCTCCTCCCTCACCTCTTCTCACCTCTGTCTCCTATTCTGTTCTTTTATCCTCCCATTGAAGCTCTCACACCCCCCCCCCCCCCCCCCCCCCCCCCCGGCCTCTCCTTTCTGTGTTGCTGGTCTCTCTGTCTCCCACCCACACCCTCTCTCTGTCTTCCTTCCCTCTTTCTTTTTCTCTCTTCTCTCTTTGCTCTCTCTTTCCTATTTTTCTGTTCTCC
>PIJE02000204.1:32495-34995 GCA_002895965.2 Coryphaenoides rupestris
CCAGGCCTCGGAGTGGCACTCTGACGCTTTGTGCGGTCCGTCTCAACATCTGAACGCTCTTAAGTCACGCCGTGAAGGCCGAGCTCCCCGTTCTCAGGGCTGTTTGGACGCCTGCAGGAGGAACATCCTTGCAGGGCCTGTAGGGATGTGCCACGAGTTACGCAGAATATACACAACAACAAAAAACAGCGCTGGAATACGACCATTGGTTGACTACCACTATATTTCTGCTCTTTTCTTCTGGAAAACGAGAAAGAGAGCAGAAATAGAAATGCACTTTTATAACTTCAACCTTGACCCCGCACACACCACACACGCACAAACAGCGCACACACAACACACACACACACACACACACACACACACACACCACACACACACACTCATGTGGTTATCCTCACTGGGAGCCCCTGATTAATATTTATGTCGGTGAGTCGGGAAAATTCCTCTCCAAACATCCAACAGCTCTCCTCCTCCCCTTCTTCTCCTCTTATTTTCTTTTCCTCTCCTCCATCTCTCCTTTTCCTCCATCTCTCCTCTCCTCCTCTATTACCCCTTTCTTTTTTCCTCCTCTCCTCTTCTCTGTCTCCCCTCCATCTCTCCTTTTATTTTCCTCCATCTCTCTTCCTCTTCTCTCCTCATCTCCTCCTCTATTACCCCTTTCTTTTTTCCTCCTCTCCTCTCCCCTTCTCCTCTCTTTCCTCTCTCCTCCTCTTCTCTGTCTCCCCTCCAGCTCTCCTTTTCCTCCATCTCTCTCCTCTCCTCCCCCTCTCCTTCTCCTCCTCTCCATCTCTCCATCTCTCCTCCTCCCCTCCACCTCTTCTCCCTCTCCTCTCCTATTCTGTTCTTTCTCCTCCTCCCCATTGAGCTCTCACAGGCCTCTCCTTTTCTGTGTTGCTGTCTCTCTGTCTCTCCACCCACACTCCTCTCTCCCTCTCTTCTTTTTCTCTCTCTCTCTTGCTCTCTCTTTCTCTACTTTCTGTCTCTCTCTCTCTCGTGGTTGTTTTGATGCAGCAGATGGGAGATTGTTAAGTGAAGGATCGCTACGTGCGACGCTAGCGCCGTCTCGCATCAAGTCTGACAAGCGTGAAATAAGTGTCTTTTGTTTTTCCCGAGTCTGAATCGCCGTAAAAGGCTTTAATATGACTGGGCCGTCGCCAGGTATGCGAGCGTGGTGGGTGAACGCCCCAACATGGGATGTGCACAATGTCTCCACATTGCTTTATTGTTTCCTAAAAGGCACCATTTACCATTATGGACAGCAGCTTATGTACATGACTACTACAACCCCACCACGTACTGCGGCACTGGTACTGCAATGGAATACTTAAAAACTACTTTAAGGTTGTATTTGATGAAATGATATTGAATCGAAAAGAAAATACATACAATACATACAATACATTTACCTATAAATGTCCTTAATTAGTACATATTCAGCGAGTAAACTGAATAGGTATTTAATTTGGTATGTATTTACCTATGTTTTGTGTATGTAAATACAAATATATACTTTACTTTACATTTACATTTACATTTAGGGCATTTGGCGCTTTTATCCAAAGCGACTTACAAAGAGTGCATTTGTTGACGGAGACAGCTATCACTGAACGATAGGAAGAGAGCTGCTTTCGACCATTCATAGTTATGAGATGAAGAGAACGAGTTTAATTTACTTCATTGTGAAAACTGGTCAAGATGGCTGTTTGGATGTATCTGCGTCTGGAATATCCCAGATAGCCCAGGCTGGGAACTAGTTTGGTGGTTGTGCGTGTAAATAGCATACAGCTGAAACGATCGAGGAATTCAAAGAGGGTCGCAAAATCAAAAAGAGACGGAGAAGAAAAACGCCGTTCCCATGATATCCACGTTGCTCATCCTTCCACATCCTTCCAGACATGTTGAGACTCAGATAAGAGGAGAACAGCGGTTTTGTGGGGAGGAATGGGATTTCTTTTCCCCCTCCCGATGCGACGCACAGAGTTCACTGATTAGATTGACGACGAAGACGAAGGCCTCGTCATAATAATCTGTCCTGAGATGTTTGATCCCCACCCCCCTTTATGGCGAGGAAATGAAAAGAAACCGGCTACGTCTGGGGAGCGTTGCAAAAAGATAAGCGGATCCTTGACACCCACCGGGGGTCTCTCTAATCGGGCGTGTATTGATTAGCCCCCACCGACAACATGAAACACGGCGAGCAGATGGGCCGCCTGATTGGTCGGGAAGTATCGGAGGAGTTCAATTAAAAGATGAGAGTGCGGCCGTGTGGATTAACGAGCTGATTCTGTTTGAGCGGGGAGGCGGCTTTGTAGTCGCGGGGGCTGCCGCAGTGTCTCGACGCGCCCACACACACACACACACACCACACTCTTGACACTCGCTCGCTCTCTCTCGCTCTCTCTCACGTGTCGTGTGCTCTCCGATCGATATCGCGTTATTCTGACGTTATTACCTGTTACAGGTACGATATGCCGCCGATATAAATATTGCACCTGCT
>PIJE02000204.1:39995-49995 GCA_002895965.2 Coryphaenoides rupestris
ACGGTAAATAAATAACATTTGTTCAGCATAACCCCGAGTCCTGAGTCTTGCGTTTGGGTCCTCCTGCCCCACATCGTGACACATCCATGTACCTGTTGCTTGCGTTGCTCCATAGGGCACTGGCAAGTACCAGTTCATGGTGTTACTCGGGAGTCCAATGCCATAACAGACTGGATTGCCGAGCTGGTCATATGTGAAAACTCTCAGAGATCGTCTTTCTCTCACTGGTCGCTGATATTCTTGTTCTGTTTCACCATTGTTTTCACTTGGAACAGGTGACATGTGGCATTCTCTCTCCCAGGATACTTTGCTCTTGAACTCTCATCTCTCCTTAGCCCGATGTCTCTTCATTTAGCATGTCCCCCCTGTCCTGAGCCTGTCCCAGCTGGGATATGTCTTGTCGCTGCTCAGCATCCTCTGAGGGTCCTGTGAATTCCCTGTCAGCATCCTCTCTGTCTGTATCTACCTGAGACTGTGTCACAGGCAGAGGCTGATCCCTGGACATCGGATAGTACCCATAGTCATCGTCATCGCTATCATCCTTTTCTTGATTTGATTCTTCCCTGTCTCTCCCTCTCCCTTTCCCTTGCTCCGGCAGTACTTCATATATTGGCATATCTTTTCCCATCTGATGGATGAATTTGTGGATGCAATCTTCCCAGTGGTTCCGAAGCTTCACTGTTCCCCCTCGGGGTGTCATATTCCTTACAAGGACCCGGTCACCCTCATGCAACACAGAACTCCTAACTTTGCTGTCATGGTTTCTCTTGCTCCTCTCGGCACATTTCGTTGCATTTGTTGTTGTGATCTCGTACGCCTCTTGCATTTGTTCTTTCCATTTTTTCATGTATTCCTGATGATCAGCAGTCCCTGTCTCAGGGCTCAAGCCGAACAGCAAGTCGACTGGTAGTCTTGGTGACCTCCCGAAAAGGAGATAGAATGGAGAGAAACCTGTGACTTCACTTCGAGTGCTGTTGTATGCATACATTAGTTCCAATTTGACTTCTGCTTCTCAGTCAGCATTCTCAGCATTTGCAGTAGTGTTCTATTCAGCTGCTCAACTTGTCCGTTACCTTGCGGGTAATACGGTGTTGTTCTTGAGCCCATCACTCTACAATTTTTTTTTGCGTGCAAATAAACCTGATTCTCAAATTCACCTACTGGTCGTGGTGATTCTCAGAGGGAAACCAAACTTCAGTGCATAATCATTGAACACCTTGTCGGCAACTGTCTTGGCAGATTTTGAGGTTGTGGCATAGGCTTGTGCAAAGCGTGTGCAATGATCGACGATTGGCAATATGTATTCATATCCACCTTTAGATTTGTCTAAATGCAGAAATTCAATGGATACCAATTTGAATGGCTGGATTGTGACAATGGAGGTGAGAGGAGTTCTTCCTTCTCTGCAGGGCTTCTTCTGTTTGAGACAGGCACAGCTTCGAGACACATAGTGCTCTATCTCTCGCTGCATGTGTGGCCAGAAGAAACAATCTTGAACTAGTGATGTTGTGCGTTCCACACCTTGATGTCCCATTTCATCATGAAGTTGTCTCAGGACTGTTGTCTTGTACTTCTCTGGTAGCAGAAGTTGTTTCCTAGTAGCAGTCTTTCGGTGAAGTATACCATCTCCATCTAAACTGAGTTTTTCCCAATCACAGAGTAAACACTTGCTCTGTGCACTGAATGGTTTCAGCTGCTGTCCCACAGGCCTCTTGCCTGACAGTTTGCAATCTATGACGGGGCCAATATGCTGATCGTCTCTTTGAGCTTGACAGATAGCTGAAAGGGAAGGGACACTGAAGTCCCGTCATTTCTTTCTTCACACCCCACAGTCATCATGGGCCACGCTGCGTCTCTTGTCTCCATAGCTTGAACTGTAGCATGTACTGAAGGAGAGGACATATCCTCTGTACACTCTTCCATCATTGCTTCTATGGGCATCCTTGAAAGTCCTTCAGCATCACAGTTCTCTGTGCCCGGGCGATATCTGATGGTTAAATAGAAGTCTGCCAGTTCAGCAACCCACCTATATCCTGTGGCATTGAGTTTGGCTGTGGACAGCACATAGGTAAGTGGATTGTTGTCCGTGTACACAGTGCAAGGTGAACCAATCAAGTAGTCTCGAAACCGTTCAGTGACAGCCCACTTCAAAGCCAGGAATTCCAACTTCTCTGAATGAAGATGGCAATTTTTCTCAGCTTTGGTCAGTGTGCGGGATGCCTAGGCTATTACATTCTCTCACAGCTATTATTCTCTCACAGCCAGAGTATCAGTGGGGTCCATTTTACTACCCTCGGTAGACACGGTTCGCCCCAGGTAGTGGACCTCACACCTGAACACTTCACATTTACTGGGCTTCAGCTTTATTCCATGTTGCCGTAGTTGCTGTAGCACTGTTCTCACATTCTCCACGTGGTCCTCAAATGACCTACTGAATATACTGTCATCCAAGTATGGAACACATATCTCGTCCCTCAAACCTTATAGGCATTCTTCCATGCAGCGCTGGAAGGCAGCTGGAGCGTTCATCAGACCAAATAGAATTCTGATCCATTCATAGAGACCCCAGGGAGTCACAAAAGCAGTCATGGGTCTGCTCTCTTTGGTCATGAAGCCCTGATGGTAGGCTTTCCCTTGATCCAGGAGTGAGGCCATCCTTGATATCCTGCACTCTGGGTATAGGCTGGCGGTCAGGGAGAGTCTTTCTGTTCACTTCACGGGAAATCAATACACAGTCGTAAACTCGCATCCTTTTTCCGAACACAGATGACTGGTGATGCGTATGGTGAAGTAGACTTCTCTACCCAGCCCTGTGCGATGAGGTCATGCACATCATCTTTCATTTCACGATACAATGGCTTAGGCACGGAAAAGGCACTTTCAATGATATACAGACTTGTAGTTTCTCTATGCAGCCTATATCATCATCTGTTCTCGAAAAGGAGGCCGACTCCTCTCTCAACATCTTGTGAACCACCTCTCTCTCTGGCTCACTGAGATGGCTCAGATCCACAGGTGGGTTCCATACATCGTCAGCTTGATTTTTCTTGGCTCTAATTTGATTCATCATAGCTGGAGGTGGAGAGCGGGACTCCTCTAGTATGGATGCTGGATAAACTGTCTGAATGTGCTGGACAGTCCCGATCACAGTTCTCCCTGCCAACACTACATCATGGTCTGTCGGGTTCTGCACGTTCACAGTAATTGATGGTTTGTTTCCTTTAATCAGTTTTACGATTGTTTCACATAATTCAAGTCCGTCTGTCCAACAGGGATTCACATCTGGCTCAAAGATCAGGATGGTATCTTCATGTGGTGAGTGCATATGCACGTGGCACTCAACTTGGACAGAAACGTGTTTGGGTATGTTGAGCATCCCCTTCTTTGTCTTAACAACGTACTCATTGGTTTTCCCAGCACTCATTTGTTCTACAAATGCTTGCGCTTGGTTCAGCTCGAGATCAGGAAATACTGCCCTCAATGTATGACTATCACATGGATCACATGGACCACGCACACCACACACGTGGTGAAAAAGGCCCAACAACGCGCTGTATTTTCCTCCAGGACGACTGGGGTAATTCAAACATGTTCTCCCCGCATCCTCAGAACATTTCTACTCCAGTACCATGCGAGGTTTCTCACTGGATGCCATACCTGTCTGGTTACGGGAACTGCAATCCGCACTGGAGGCGTTAGAGGCATCGTACAGAGGGTGGTGCGGACGGGCCCAGTACCATCGTCTGGAGGCTGAGCTCTCCCTCCCTCCTGGATATATACACCAGGACGGTGGCGTGGCCAAAGGCCAACGGTTATTAAAGACGATAAACCAACCCCGTCACGAACTGTACACAGCTTCTACCGTTCAGGGCAGGTGATTACGCTGCAGCATCAGGTGTCCACACGAGGCAGACCTCACGAGACAGCCTTCCACAGTCAGGCCATCCAGGCTGCTGAAACAGGTGCTGATCCCTGCCCCCAATTGGCATCAATGTTAAGAGCTAAGTGCTAAGTGCTAATGCTAAGTGTTACTGCTAGTGCTAGTGCTACTGCTAGTGCTAGTCCGGGTGCTAAGTGCTAGTGTTACTGCTGGTGCTAGTGCTGGTAGTAGTGCTAAGTGTTGGTGCTAGTGCTAGTGTTACTGCTAGTGCTAGTGCTAGTGTTACTGCTAGTGCTAGTCCTGGTGCCAATTGCTGGTGCTAGTGTTGTGCTAGTGTGACTGTCTGAGAGGGTATTCTGTGACATTCTGTGAATGTTAGCATATAACAATGTATATTTTATTACATTGATTTATATGTGTATTGCTCCCCTTGATATTTTTTGTACACTGTATATTTTATTTAATTTTATACAGTTTTTTAATATAGTTTTTTGCTTTGAATTTCTATTCTATTTTGTATTCTTTTATAACTGCTGTCGGCTGTCGGGCGTTTTGCACATAAGATTTTCACTTACTGCTTATACTTGTGTAAACTGTGTTGAAGGACAATAAAATACTTGAAAACTCTGAAACTTGAGTCGTTCCCTGGTCCAGTAGTATTGCCTGTTTTTATTCACTGTTGTCTAGCAATGAGCTCAATGACATTTAGAGCTGTTATTGGTCGAACAAGTCGAACTTACCCTTCATGCCAAGTGTAGGTGGACCCGATAACTTCTGTGGTGGGTGCCCCCTCTGAAGCTAATTAGCGTTATCTCTACCCCCTGCATTATAGGCATTCCCCTTGCTGCATGTTCTAGGGTGTCTGCGGTGTTCCAGAATTTGGCAGGCAATTGCCTCTTAGTCTCCGTATACGGCAAGTGGCCCTCTTTCCTTACATGATGCACATTGCTTCAGTCTTACCCCCTTCGCCCTTTTGTCCACAATGCGCACAGTGCTGGGACCTTGCTGTGTAAGCGTCACTCCCCTGTCCCGTGTGAGCAACCCCTCCCGTTAAAGGATCCCCTCCAACGGTCTCTGTACATTAACTCGACAACCAGCCATGAAATGTCCGCTGCTGCCACACCTGTAACAGTGCATGCAGTAGTCATCATCAGCTCCACTCTGTTGACAGCCAACACTGTCTCATACGTCCAGGTAGAAAGCTGCGCTGTGGGGCAAACCTCTGCTGAAACTGGGCGGTCCCTCCTCTCTGTCTAAAGGCCAGAAGTGGACCAGTATCCCTGTGGCATTCCCTGCATCTGCTGCCCTGGGAACTGCTGAACTGCTGCACTACCTGGTCCTTCCACTGGTGGTTGCTGTCTGGGCGTATACTGGGGCTGTTGCATAGCCTCCCTAATTTGTGACACTTCAGCTTTTAGATCTTTCAGTGAAGCCATTTCAGACCTCATCTCTTCAAGCTGGGAAAGTAGAGGGGAGATCTTACCCGAACTTTGTTGAATTGACGATTTTTTGTTCTTTCCAACTGGAGTATCGTTGGACTGAGCTCAGTGGATAGTAACCGGCCGTTGTTGTCCTAATAATTTTCTCCTATTTTGCCTCTCTGTCTCATAGGCACATGCTATGTTCATTCGCTCAAATAACACTTCATCGGAGGTGTCAGATTGCTCAAGATATGGCTGGAGATCGCGTTTGATATTGTCAATGGCCTCAATTTCCTTCAATATCTTTTCCTCCTCTTGCTCCTGTTTTTGTGGGTCCATTTTACCAACTGCTTGGAGCTCAGAAATGTTGTCTTGAAGATGAAGTAGCTCAGACATTCCCTCGTCCTCAAGTTCTTCTCGCCCGTGCCGCTGTAATGTAGTTTGAAATTAGCGAAATGAGAGCTGTTCGACCCTTGCCAGCAACATGCTCAAACTTTGGTCCTGCGATGCTGAGAAAGTCACACAATTCAACCAAATCAGTTCTGGGCAGCACACACAATTCTCTAAGTACTTCCAGCTGTAATTTCTCCACTTCTGATGAATCCATCCTTCTAGCAGAGCGTGGGTATTAATGGTGTGAAGTGGTATCTTTTAGCCTTTGAAAAGTTGGAGCAGCTCTCCTCATATGTATGGATGCCTCAGATTGCATGAACTTCTCAGACGAGGTTCACCACCTGCTCTCGATGAGTAGTTTAAAAAGGCTGTGTGACGGTTGGGGACATCTATCTCTTGTAGACGCTAATCCTCATCGCAAACATCCCAGCGGGGCCTCCAAATGTTATATGCCCCTGTAAGGGGGGTTAGAGAAGCAAATGAAACAAGACGATGTTGCAGGCTTCAAGTCCAATGTATAATGAAGGAGCCGACAGGCCAGAGCAATCAAACCACGGAGCAATTGATTGCATGGATTAATTTAGGTAAAATAAAGAACCATTCAAGAAGCAATTAGATTATGTTTTCAACATATTATGTTTTCACATTCAATGCACATTTTTATATCCTTTACACCCTGCAGTGATTCTGCACGGGTCATTGTAGTTCATTGACAGTAAAGTGGACAATAGAACGATGCTAATTACATTTCTCAGCGACACAATGTGGCGCGCCTCGCGATTCGCTCCCCCGTGTGATGTCACAGGAACGTAGGTAACCTCGTTGACCTGGTTAAACTCACCGCAGCGCACCGCTCAATGCAATCGCAGCGCATACGCACGTTGATTCATCGGTTACACATTGTTGAGCGATGAAAAGAAACCAACTTTGTGTCTGTGTGTGTGTGTTTATTTGTGAGTATTTACCCCCACGTACAACAACAAACCCCGGATACAATGCATGAAAAAGCCCTGCCAAATGGCTGTGTCTTTATATGCTTCAGTCATGAACCTCTCATGTTGATGCTTTAGTCAAACCTACTAATGTTGTCGATGTTTTAACCAAGCCCTAGACATTGAACTGCGGGATCCGCTTCACCCCTACTTCTATTGGGATTGGTGGTTGGCGGTTTCCACCCATTGCTGAAATTTGAACAATTTCTGGATTTATTTACAAAACCTTCAAAGTCCTGTTTTGTTTTGATTTTTGTCCACCGTTTCTTCATTGGTTTCTACTCGGCACTTCACAAGCGGTTGTTTCCATGTGAACATACTGTGCACATTTTCCGTCGATCGTGCCGCAGTCTCTGCAGAGTTTGTGTCACGGCGTCCTTTGAAACTCGCCGTTGACCTGACGACAGAACAGTGACAACGGAGGCAGAAGTCAATGGAGGTGATTTGAGGAGCGGTGTTCACTATGGGGGGTGGAGCAGGGCCTGTCGCTGGTTCGGTTCCCGGGTTCATCCAATCGTAAGTGTTGAGGTGTCTCTAAAGCCCTGACTGGTGTTGGGTCAGGCAGGCAGGCAGACGGGCTGTTGTCTGGTTGTGAGAGGGCCTCGCCGGCTGTGAGAAGCTGATATATTATTTATTGAAGGGGCATGTTGTGCATGCTCACCAGGTTCACAAGGTGTGTATTATGACATATTGCCCCATGCGTCTCGCTGTGTAGCTCGTTAGCTCAGAAGCACATCCAGGATGCTAAATCATGTCCATAAATCACAAGGTTGGTTATTATTTTCAGAGCATCTGCTCAAACACCAGAAACGGGTGAAGGCATAAAAAACAACAAATTATGGCTTTTAATAACACCCTGCACTAACATCTCACAAATAATAACTAACACATGTGCCATGACCCAGTGCTTATGAAACAAAGAGGGCATTATTATTGAAACATAATTTTAACTCCAGAGTGACCTATGGCCTTGGGGTGACTTGAGGTGGGCCTCTGTAAGACCTGGCCGGGCCCCATTTAGACCTGGACTGGTCCTATTTAGGCCTGGTCTGGTGTGGTAATCCTGGTCTGGAGGCCTTCTGGAGAGAAAGCTTCCATTATTCTCAGTTGGGTTATTTTTATGGCGGTAGCTGATCTGCTCGTAGAACTGCAGGTGCTGCAATGAGGTCACGGTGGTCCCACCACGTCCGCCCTATTAAAAACTGCACTCGCAACTCAAGTCTTTCTCCTGGGGAAGCCCCCGTTCCGCTCAGATTTCTTGCTGGTCACTTAAGTCGGTGATAAAAGTCGGAAAGTAAATTATTTCTCCACAGAAGCAACCGTTTAGTTCGCCTTAATATATTCGACAATTATTTGGGCAAATTACAGAGGCAGTTTTTTTTTTGTTCCCGCTCAGATGTATTGTCTGCGTTTCAAATAGCGGTCACATCAACTTCACTGAATTGTTCCACTTTTTGTCAGAAAGCACATTCAGAAGAAGTCACAAGGGCTTCAGTCCGTTTGGTTTTAGGTCTGCAAAATCCATCCCTACCAGGGAACTGTGGGACAGCGAGGAACTGCGCATGTCCAGGGTCGTGTTTAGCCCCTCCCTTGTTGAAATCACACATGTTTTAGTCATGAGTACACGGGACCAAATATGCCTCAGCGGAGGGTGTGTGTATATCTAAGGATTTTATGCTTGACTCAATGCTATCCTACACTTTCCTCAACGTTTTGTGACCCCTCGCCAGCGTGTAAAGTGATGCATTGGCCCCGTGACAGAAACTGTGACATTCTGCTTTTTGCAGTTTCTCCAGGATAAAGTGTTCGCCTAATGCCAGCGGGCTGAAGGAAACGGTACTGATGGACCAATCAGTGTGCCGGCTTGGAAACATTAACTCGACACGCCTGTAATGTACAAACCGGCCCAGACGTCACTTTTATGTTTTCATGCTGTGTTCTCGAGCCTGTGTCCGTTGGCCGTACATTTATATTTCTATCCAGATTGTTCTGCCGCTGGTTGATGTCCCGGTTACTATTGCGCTGGCGGCAGTGCTACGCGCTACACACTGCTAAAGTAGCTTCTGCTGGGCTCCACCGACACCAAGGACACAGGACGTTGTTGAGAAAATGCGTTTATTGTCGAGTTGTAGTTGTTTTTCTAGACAGAGCAAGTGGAAGATGCTGACATGTCAGAGCTTTCTCTTAAGTGTGTATCTGAAGCAGCTTAGAGGGACCTCTAATACAGATCATCAAGGAGCAGGTAGGGGTTAGGGCATCTGGCGGGATGGGAACCAGCAACTTTGGGCTGGGAGTTGAACCCCTAACCACTATCCTGACACACCCCTCATTTCTTTGCCGTCTTCTGGTTTGAAGTGCATTCACTTGCTGGGGACTTGAGCCTTGTGTCTGACTGCTGTTGTGAAAATGACGTGGACTCTCTATTCCCCTATATGCCTTCCCCTGTGGCACAACAAATAACAATATAGTCAAGGATTACGTTTCGTAGCCTTTAGAATTTGACCGAATTTTTGCATTCAAGTATCCATGACAACTCGGGTCCGAAAGCAGTCAAGTCTCGAGTAAGTCAAGTCTCACAGCAGGCAAGTCCTGATTTTCGCGGCTCAAGTCCGAGTCTCAAGTCTCAGCTCTGAAAATTGTAAACTGAAAAACTGTATTTGGAGTAACAATACTCGGCAAAAGAATTGTGCATTCTATTTGTTGCTATTGTGCTCTGCCATTGTATGAGGCCATTCCAGTTGGCATTGTGCGCACACACACGCACACACACACCACACAACACACACACACACACACACACACACACACACACACAACCACACACACACACACACATCAGCACCGCGCACACGCCCATCCACATAATGCAGGCGTGCAGCTCACACACACACACCTCAGCACCACTACCGCAGTGGCTGTGTGTTGCTGCAGCAGTAGCTACAGCCAGGCCAACAGAGACAAGCGTCCTCTTCTTCAGAGTGCCGTTGTCCTCTGGTTCCACTCTGACCTTTCCTCACCCCACGCCAACTCACTACGCACACGCGCACACGTACACACACACACACACACACACACAACTCACTACACACATAAACATGCACAAACGCACACGTACAAATATGCATTGGATTGGTTATACACATATAGACACAATAATATACAAAAATGCACACACACGAACACACACAAACACACACATACAGATACACACACGTCCAGTGAGTGTGCGTGTGCACACACACACAAAGACCGACACAAATAATTGACAACTATGTACATGCATACAGACGCTTATACTGAAATGCAACAGCCGC
>PIJE02000204.1:54995-74995 GCA_002895965.2 Coryphaenoides rupestris
GGTAAACAAGGAAGCTGTGGAATACTGAGATGAGGAAGTAAACAACAAAACGTCTTGGATTTGGTCGGGCGAAAGGAAGCGATGGTCCGACTGGATTTCCCAGAGCGCGGGTTATGGCCGCGTTTGATCTGTGGAATCACGTTTCGGATTTGGACACCGGAAAATTCTGACGGGGGTGAGAATCCGGCGATCGGTGAGGTTGGGATTTCCACGTGATCTGAGAGGGTTTTGGGGAAGTGCCGTGGGCGTGATTTACCGACCGCTATCCACGCTTAGGATTTGTGTTCACCTGCGCGGACGCAGCTGTCAGAAGTGAAGAGCGCAGCCGTGAGAACGAGGCTGCATCGCTGTGCCTCGCCGAGCCGCTTCCCACCGAAATCCTAATGAGCTGGACCACGGCGGTCTTCGGGAGAGGAACGTACGATGTGAAGAGCGTATAAATAAATAAATGTAATCAATAAATCATGCGGAGAGATAAGCTGAGGGTGAGAAGGTCAGCCGCTGTTCATTTTTGTGTTTCCAACTGGATGTGCAGAGAGAGAGAGGGAGGGAGAGAGAGGAAGAGGGAGGAGGATAGGGCGAGAGGCAGTGGGAGAGAACAGGGGCGGGGGGGGAGAGAAAGAGGCAGGGAGAATGGGGTGGGGGGAGAAGGGGTGAGGTAGAGACTTATCTGAATAGGAGCAAAAAACGTTATTGTCAGGTAAGTTAGCACATACAAGGATTTTTTTGTTCTGATATGTTGGCACAGTGGGGTTTAAAATGAAAAAAAATCTAAAGTAAAACGCAACCAAAAAGTCAGGTAGCCATCCACGGCGCCATTTTTAGGTTAAAAGGTTAAAAGCCAACTCTGGGATTTGTCAACCTGGACCTGACCCTATTTTCCCATCATTTTGGCTGTAAGTGACTAATGCCATCAACAATTTTGTACATTTTTTAGGTCCAGTATTGAGCAAGATTGCTTCAGCCGTCGACCATAAAATGTCAAGATAACCCTTCGAGGCAATTGCGCCTTGTTAATGTACATCCTCTAATAGTGCACTGCTGTGTTGGTTTACGGATGCTGAGGCCTGGTGTGTGACGCTCTTGCCCCTTGACCTTGCCCCTACCTCCAGCCAATTTGCCATGTCTTTGACGACGGAGGTGCGCCCCCGAGCCCTCTTGCAGGATCCCTTGGTTAAAACAACGTTGGATGAACCTCTCCCGCAGGTCGGGTTGGGAGTTATCGCAGGAGCCGTGTCCACGTGGGAGCCGCAGTTCAGCTCGCTTCCATTCTCTCCCTCTATGGATCAGAGCATTGATTGTTAAGTGATGGGTCAGCCAGGGTGAGGTCCTGGAAAACTGCAAGGGCTCCTGTCCTGACTGGAGGTCAAGCCAGGAGTGAGCTTAGAGGGTTTTCTCCCTTGGTTCTTGAGTGAGACTTGTTGAGACACAATGACTGGATCAAGTGCAAGTTCAAGAAAAGCATTTGTTTTTCTGAAGGGATCCTTTCTACAATTTGTTCTGACATTTATCAGAACAATCTGAGCTTTTTGCCACTGAGTCTGTCAGTGGCAAAAACAAGCACTTTTAGAGGACTTACATTGTCAGGGTGCTATTGCCACAAAGGGTTATATTGCAGATGTTTTGGGGCTGACAGCTGAAGCAGACTGGACCAATTTCACAAATTGTTGTCCACATTAGTTACTTAAAATGAAGAAATCGGAGTGAAGTGACCCTTTAAGTCAAGCCAAGATGGTGGCACCGTGGGAAGTGCAGTGCAGGTGCTCGACTGAGCTACAAACGGGGAGATGTTTCTCGTATTCTTCTCCTTGTGTTGTGGTTCCAAACCTTCCTGGGCCCCCTGACCCCTTTTCTAGCTCCGAGAATCCTTGTGGCCCCCAAACACATCGTCTTACCCCTGTCAGCATCTGCCGGTCATATCAATGTCCGGTGAGCATATGTGTATCCCACACAACCCCCACATGCATACCAGGCGACCCCCAAGCGGCGCTGAAACCCCCAGGTGGCGAGACACGTGCTGCTGCTGCGTGGCTCAGTATCGGCCTCGCTGGACGTTTCCAATCCTGTGTTGATTATTTAGAAAATGCATCCATGTTATAGGGCAGCTTCTACACATTGAAGTACATTATTTATGAGGAATCCTTTTGGGGGTTCTTTTAAACGTGCATGAACACACGTGTGTGTGTGTGTGTGTGTGTGTGTGTGTGTGTGTGTGTGTGTGTGTGTGTGTGTGTGTGTGTGTGTGTGTGTGTGTGTGTGTGTGTGAGAGAGAGAGAGACCAGGCAGTAAGTGAATCACTTGCTCAGACCATCTGGGAGCTGAATGCACCACGCTGAGCCAAGCTGCAGAAAATAACTCATCATTACCCTGGGAGAGGGAGGGTGGGAGAGAGAGAGAGAGGCTAGACTGCAGAGAGAGAGAGAAACTAGTCTGTAGAGAGAGACACAAGACTGCAGAGAGAAGAGAGACGCTAGCCTGCAGAGAGCGAGAGAGACACTAGCCTGCAGAGAGAGAGAGAGAGAGACACTAGCCTGCAAGAGAGAGAGAGACACTAGCCTGCAGAGAGAGAGAGAGACAGAGACACTAGCCTGCAGAGAAAGAGAGAGAGACACAAACCTGCAGAGTGAGAGACACCCTGTAGAGAGAGAGAGAAAGAGAGAGATAACCCTGCCCTGAGAGAGAGGAACAGAGCGAGAGAGTGACATTACCCTGAAGAGAGAGAGAGATGGAGAGATGGTGGATGGAGAGATAGAGGGGGCAAAGGAGAGGAGCAAAGAGGGAGGTAGAGGAAGATGGATCCAGTGTGAGAGAAAGAGAGGAGGACAGGGCGAGAGGCCAGCGGAGGAGGAGAGAGGAGAGAGAGAGAGAGAGAGAGAAAGGGCATGAGAGAGAGAGAGGAAGGAGAACAGGAGGAGAGAGGGAGAGGACAGTGGGAGAGCGAGGCAGCCCTGCCAAGGCCCCGTCACGTTGTCACGGTGACTGTGATGAGAGCCCAGGATGCAGCCTGGCGCTCTCTCTCTCTCCTCCGCTCGCTTGTCATTGGCTGCCGCCGGGCTGCCTCCGCGCGCGTCCAGCGGGTCGGCGAAACGCTGACTCAGTGCTGAGTCTGTGCGTCTGTGGCCCGGCTGGCTCCGCCCCCGACTCCCCCGCCCCCCCCCAACAACCAACGTCGCATCGTCACTCTGTCTCTGACTCACCGGATGTCCACGCCCCTAGTACATCCTGACACGTGATGGATAGACAGGCAGGCAGAAAGACAGACAGACAGACAGACAGACAGACAGAAGGATAGGTCTTGCTTATGATTAAATGTTCTTGATCTTGTTGAGCTGTTTTTTGGAAAAATATAGTCTGTATGCATGTGTGTGTGCGTGTGTGTGTGTGTGGTGTGCGTGTGTGCGTGTGTGTGTGTCTGTGTGTCTGTCTCTCTCTGTCTGTCTGTCTGTCTGTCTGTCTGTCTGTCTGTCTGTCCTACGTGTCTGTCTCTCAGATGGTGACAGAACCCTTAGCTCCGGAGCTATGGGTTCTCTCAGACGCAACCTGCTGGACTCCCCCCCACACCACACCTCCTCGTCTTCCCTCCTCCTCCTCCTCCTCCTCCGTCTCTTCTCCTCCACCTCCTCCTTCCTGAGTGACTCATCTCACAGGCAGGCGGGAGGGGGGGGGGTGGGGGGGGGGGGGATGGGGGGCGGAGGAGGAGGAGGGGAGGAGGTATGGGATGTACTTTTGGGTCCTTCTGGTCGTGGATCCATCTCTTTCCGTCTTTTAGCTGTCTGTCTGTCTGTCTGTCTGTCTGTCATCTATCTATTGCTACATCTAGGCTATCTATCATCTATATCCTACTTATCCTATTTATTCATCTATATATATCCGTATAAAATAATATATATATACATATATATATCTGTCCATCCATCTATTTATCTCCCGACCTACCGAGTTTGGTTTTATTGCTTTGCAGCCGGTCTATCTCCATATATTATTATGTTATTTTCGTATTTTGCTGAAAGGTTAAACGTTGGTCAACCGAGAAACAGTTTTGGCAGGAAAGCGATTGGGTTGTAAAAAAAGACTTTATTTATTATCCGACCAGAAGCTCTTCAAACGTCACCGTTGCCGCCGTGCACCGGAGCCACGGGATGACCGGAACATTCTTAAGCGAGGGTCGCCACGCAGCCTTGGCTAAAGGAGCCATTTTGTCCCGCCACCGTGCATTATAATTAGCCGCGCTTTTCACCCCCGGAGACGACTGTTGCTTCTTGGTTAAAAATGACATGAGCGGCTTTGTGTCAAAATCATAAGGTCATTAATTGTAGATTTTTCCTGCGCAAATGTTCCTATTTTAATCATTTTGTGCAAATATACAAGACCACAGAAATGTGTTTATACTTTTTTTTATTCCATGCCCTTGAGAAACTAAAAATGGTATCTTCGACCACTCTGGTTCCTTCCATGTGCATCTAGAAACATCTGAGAACATCTGGGGGAGCAAGGAGTTAATGGATATGTTGAGCATTGTGTCATGTGAGCACATAGCTACTTTTCAGTTCATTCATTACGTTTCAAACACAAAAATATTTGTTCATCATAATTTCTATGAGGACTGACAGCCATGGCTGATCAACCAAAAGACTACGTTCTCTGAAAGTTGAGTTCCAGTCTACTGGTGAGCTTGTTTTGTACGATTAAGCAATGACTAGCTGGCTATCCCACAAACAATACCCAAATTCAACTGAAGAATTAAAAGTACAAAGCATATCCTATTTGCATCGGCATCACCAAAACCCATCGTTAGCAAGAACAAATTGGAACTTGCTTGCTGTTCAATTTCAGAAATGTAACATTAAACATTTCACTGCACATATGTAGATGCCTAATTTAAATGCCTAATTAATTAATTAAACCCTTTAATGTAGGAGTCTGACCCCTAATTTTAGCTGCGAATGGACTATACGCACACAGTTGAGTGGCTATTTACGAGTAGGGCTCACCCTGAATACTAATGCCTCACATACAGTATATACCTTAGTATACATTTACTAGTCGGGCTAACACTTGGATCATGGATCATATAACACTGTAGATGTTTAAAGTGTTTTTGGTGGGTTCTGCATGTTAAATGGCACCAATCCCCATCTGCATATCAGGTGACCCCAAGTGGGCTCTGGAACCCCAGGTTGGGACACACTGAACTATCTTAGCTCAGCTATGGAGGACACACCCGGTGGCTACAAACCAAACAGCAGCACAGCAGAAAGTGTGTCTCACGATACAGCCGACAGCCCGTCCTGCTAATATGGCCGATGTACCGACGGCAACAATCGAGGGACGCGTCGTGTCGTATTGACGAGCGATCCCCCCGCTCCCCGCGCACGCTGGCGTTCCAATGGATTCCTGAACAGTTGCTGATCACTAATCAATGGCTCCTTTCCTCACGTTGACGGTCGCCAGTCTCCCCCCCCCCCCGGGCACCATCCTCACCACTGGTCTCACCGCGAATGGTTCACGGCACCAGTTGACCTTGGGAGCCGCCGGAGGATTGAGGGTGGAGGGGGGGGGGAGTGATGGGTGTTCTGTCTGTGTGTGTGTGTGTGTGTGTGTGTGTGTGTGTGTAACGGAGTGACACAGAGGTGTCCTCCACCCAGGCTCTACCTCACTCTTAACGCTCTTGTCACGGCTCCGTGTGACTGCGGCCGGTTAGACCGCGGGTGGCCGGTTCGAGGCCCCCCGCTCTCTCTCCCCCCCCCCGGATCTCCGTGGCGTCACAGATCCTGCCGGCCGCCGCCCACGCGCGTCCGTTCGTGTCTGAATTGTGTGTTTAACGACGGGGGGAGAACTCACGCACGTGTAAATAAATACACGCATGTTAAACTAAACACTCGTGTCTAACTACAGGACAAGCGACCATTGTTGTCCGACGATTCACTCCGACCGACGGTTGTCCCTCGGTGCTTCGTTTCAGCCAATCGGACCAAAAAAAAAGAGCGTTGGCGCTCAGATGGTGCTGTAGTCATACTTTTATTTTTTCGACTGGCCGTGCACACTCCTCAACACCACGTGCACTTCTACGATGCCTCGGTGGTATTTATATTTATTCAACCAGGAGGCGAAACTCTTTTACAAGAAGGCAGGCTGTTTTGTTTTTAGTCTAAAGGGACCCCTTAAATCTCACCTAGTGTGCCTCAGCTCCTCAGATCAAGCACTGCTTGATCTGCGGCTGCTTTGTCCAAACATCTCTCTCTCTCTCTCTCTCTCTCTCTCTCTCTCGCCCCCTCTCTCTCCTCTCTCTCTCTCTCTTTCGTGCACACCAACTCACACATGCAGCGCACAACAGACGCCAATCCCCGCTGTTCACGTGCACATGTTGACGCCAGGGCAGAATCGCATATGCAAATGACGCATGCACGCACGCACATACACACTGGCGCACAAACACCATCATACTCACAAATACAATGGCACACAAACAACACACACCACACACACACACACACACACACACACACACACACACACTGAAGGAATGTGGCCTACATTTCCCTACATCTCGACAGTACAGCCGTCTTAAGTGAAACCTGTTGTTTTGTTTTCTATTCTGCTGGCACCAGTGTGACTAATCGAGGGGAGGGGGGGGGGGGGGGGGGGGGGGGGCGCTCTCCCCCTCACCCCCCCATCTCGTGTACCTATGTCCCCCCACAGCCCTGCACACCTCCACACCTGCCCAGGGGCCTCTCTCTCTGCTCCGCTTGTATATTGTCCTTGTTCGGCGTCACATCCACGCTGGATATGCCATCTGCCACAGTCCCTGAGGCGCGCGAGCGGACACACACACACACACACACACACACCACCACACCACACACACACACACACGCACACACACCACACACACAACCAACACATCACACATTAACAACATCACATCCAACACACACACATACAACATACACAACACACACACACACACCACACACACACACACACACATACACACACACACACATACACACCGTACACAACACACACACACACACGTACACACATACACACACAACACACATACACACACGTACACACACACACACACGTACACACATACACACACATACACACACTACACACACACACACATACACCAAACACACACACACACACACACAATGCATGCATGCATGTGCACACACATGCACATACACACACTGACACGAATACAATGAACACACACACACACACACACACACATACATGTGCACACGTACACGCACACTCTGACACACGTACACGCATATAAACGACAGACACCACTTACACATACTGAGACACACATACTGAGGGACACACACACACACACACACACACACACATACTGACACGCACACACACACACCAGCCCCTCTTTGTCCCTCTCTGAAAACATTTGGCACCCGTCCCCCTCACCCGCCAACCCCCACCCCTCCTGCCTGGACCCCACCAATCTCTTTTGATTTGAGTACCAGCGAAGCCCCCCCCCCCATCACCCCCCCACCCCCATCGACCCCCCCCCCCCCCACGCCAACCCCCGCTTGGTGGCATCGTGGAAATATGGTGGGCAAATGAGGAGAGACATTGAGGGAGAGAGAGAGAGAGAGAGGGAGAGAGAGAGAGAGAGAGAGGGGGAGATAGAATAATACCCTGTGTGCAATCTATCACAGACATTTACATAATGGGATTAATAGGTCCTTGGTGTGTATTCAGCAGTGGCAGTCAAGGTGTGTGTGTGTGTGTGTGTGTGTGTGTGTGTGTGTGTGTGTGTGTGTGTGTGTGTGTGTGTGTGTGTGTGTGTGTGTGTGTGTGTGTGTGTGTGTGCGCGCGTGTGCGTGTGTATATGTGTGTAAGACAAAGGCGTACTGTATCAATCCTTGCCAAAAAAAAACCTGATCACCGTGACGGGGGCCAGGGGGGCCGGGGGGGGGGGGGGGCCGGGAAGCCTCTGAACAGCGGACCCCTGCTGGGGGATTATGATAGCCTCCCAGATGTAGGGGGGGGGGGGGGGGGGGTCCACCATCACCCCCTCACCCCTCACCCCTCCCCCCCCCCCACCACCACCTGAATCACTCCACCCTCCCCGCTCTGCCTTAACCCTTTCAGTGTAGCTTCTTGTGCACATCTTCTCAAACTTTTATTTCTAAATAAATTATTTGATCAGTCATCAGGCCCATAAATGTCGGGGGATTGCCGCCTCAGTGAAGCGATATGAATGCCGCTCTTTGTCTTTTCTATTTCACTTTTAACTTTTTGTGACTTTCATAACTTTTAAAATCTCAAGTTACAATTTAAAATGTGTTTAAATGAGCATATGTGGGTTTTTTTTTAAGCATCCCAGTAAGACCTGGGCGTGCCAGTTCTGTGCCACACATGCATTTCATGTTTCCTGTAGTTGCCATATGCCTTTCCTCTGTGTTTGTAGTTCTCCGCTGCGGCTGTGTACATATGGGCGTCCTTAAGGAATGCTAATTGGATGTTTTCTATGCATACTTGTCTCCCTCCCTCTCTCTCTCTTTCTCTCTCTCTCTGTCTCATCTCCCTCCCCTCTCGCTGCTCTCTGCTCCCTCTCTCGTCTCTCCCTCTCTCTCTCTCTCTCGTCTCTCTCCTTCTCTCTCTCTCTCTTCTCTCTCTCTCTCTCTTCTCTCTCTCTCTCTGTCTCTCTCCTCCCTCTCTCCTGTCTCTTCTCCCTCTTCTCTTTCTTCTCTCTCTCTCTCCCCTCCTCTTTCTCTCCCTCCCTCTCCTCTCTCTCTCCCTCCCTCTCTCTCCCTCTCTCTCTCTCTCTCTCTCTCTCTCTCTTTGTTTCCCCTGTCTTTCGGGCGGCGAGCGTTTAAAGTTCTGAAATCAGGCCCAAAATCCGTTCGGCAAAAACAGCTAGCATAAATCTCCACGCCTTGCTGCCGGGATTGTTCGGGGCTGTCGCTCCCTCGGGACCCGTTGTGAGAGCGTCGTGGGCACCGGGCCAAGCAACAGCTGTCGGAGCGGGAAAAAAAAAGCCACAAAACAAACAAAAGAGGGACGACGACAACAACAACAACAACAACAACAACAACAACAACAAAACAGCAATTTGCTGTACTTTCTCTTGCACTTGAATATGAAACAAACCCCAAAAAACACTTCACGTGTGTCACACACTCCTGCACCGCTTTGTGGGGCGAAGTCCTCCACGTTTGAGGTCCGGGAATCCGTCTTGTTTTTTTGCGAGTCACCGCCGTGCCTTAAGAAAGCCGTCTTGTACCTGCCTTGTTCCCGCCACTCAACGCCGAGCCGCCCAGGTGTGCTCGGTGGTTGTGGGCGGAGCCAGACTCAGTGTGTGTGTTTGCGGCGTGAGCTTGGCTGATGCTCACGTAGCTCATGCTAAAGATTCCCCAAAGGCCTGTTTGTGTTGCTGGTTACCAGTGTGTGCCACTTGTAATTTAATTACCCCCCCTCCTTCCCATCGCCCCCCCCCCCCACACACACACACCACACCATCCCATCCCCTCCATCTGGAGTAACCTGCTATAGCGCTGGCTGCCATGCCCGGATCCTATTAAAACACACACACACACACACACACACACACACACACACACACACACGTAGACACATGCATACACACACCACACACCGACACACGCATGAACACGTACACGCGCACACGCGCAAATTATATTAAACACAAAGACACACACACAACCGAGTTATCATAGCCACTATAAGCAAGTTATATTAAACAGACACACACACACACACAAACAGACACACATAGACACAAATACACGTCATATCAAACACAGACGCACATTGCAGACACAAGTACACCACACAGGCCTGCGCTTTAGAAAACACACGGACACACACAAGCACACACACACACACACCACACACACACACACCACACACACACCACGCGCGCACACACACACATGGGCAGCTAAAATGGTATCCTTGCACCAAAAAAATTTAATATATATATATAACTCTAATTACTACTGTTCTCTTGTTCTCTCTCTCTCTCTCTCTCTCTCTCTCTCTCTCTCTCTCTCTCTCTTTGTATCTCTCTATAACTAACCCTCCAACATCCACCCACGCACATACACACACACGCACATACACACACACACACACACACACACACACACCGCAGTGCGGTTTGCAGCAGTGGCGGTTGCAGCAGGAGCCCCTCAGAGTCTTTCCTTGTTATTATCCTTAAACAAGCAATTACAGCAGTGTGTGGTGTGTGTGTGTGCGCGCGCGTGCATGCTCAAGTTTGTGCATGTGTTGTGTGTTGTTTATGTGTGTGTGTGTTGTGTGGTGTGGTGTGTGCAAATATGTGTTGTGTGCGTGTGTGTGCATGCCACAACTGTACGTTTGTGTGTGTGTGTGTGTGTGTGGGCGCGCGTCGTGAATGTGCAAGTGTGTGTGTGGTGCATGTGTGTGTGTGTGTGTGTGTTTGTGTGTGTGTGTGTGTGTGTGTGTGCAGCGCTGCATTGTTCTTTCCATAAAAAAAAAAAATAAAAAAAAAAATGTGTAGCTCACCTACAGAATGTTGTCACTTGCTACTCCAGACCCCACAGCACACATGTGCGTCCACGTGCACACGCAAAACGCACACACATGTTCATTCACACACAGCCACACACACACACACCCACGCACGCAGTAACTACAGGCCCAAAAGTCTTCGGGGGAAGAGGGGAAAGAGTACAAATAGCACAGTTGAGGGGATAACATGTTTGCCGCGACGCGAGCGTTAAGAAACCTTCCATGTTTTTCTCTCCTCTGTGTTTTTCCCTGGAGACGGTGAGACAGGGAGGAGCGGGACAGTCTAGCGGTCCGGACTGCTCCACTCCCCCCAGCCCACCGGCTCTGGGTTCCAAACCCCAATTTCCCCCAAAAAGTCTACCTCTAGGCACCCTTGAGCAAGATGCCCTCACCCCCTTACCCCCTCACCCCTAAACAACCCCACTTTGGACAAAAGAGTCCCCCAAAGGGGCGGCAGTAGCTCAGGAGGTAAGCGCGGGTCACATCCTGTCAGTCAGTCGGCGATGCAGTCATGAGAACGGAGCGGAGGCCCCGGAACACGTCTCTCAGGTCGGGCGCCGAGACGTTTAAGCAGCTTGTTACGGGCCCATGTGGAGCCTTTTCTCCTCCTCTTTCTTCATCTCCCTGTTTCCTGCTTTTGCGTCGCGACGCGCGTCTGGAAGCCATCATCACCGCTGCCCCTCGCTGCTGCCACCTCTCCTTCTTTTAACCGTTCTCTCTCTCTTTCTGTTTTCTCCCCCCCCCCCCCCACCCAAAAGGTTACGTCAGAGCGCCATTACCTCACTGCACACCAGTGGCGTAGTCTAACACACACTCGGTGTGCTGTTGCCATAACAATGTGTTCCTTAACCCCCAGCTAGAGCCACATTGGCCCCCCCGGACCCCCGGACCCTGCCTGGTCCTTCCTATTCTCAACCAGAGAGCTGAGGTATTCCATCACTCATGTGGACTGTAATGCCAGTCACCCAAGAGCCATCAATCATCAGACCTCTCTCTCTCTCTCTCCCTCTCTCTCCTCCCCCTCAACTGTGATGACGCCACACTGTTTTTCACTGGGAGGAAGAGGGTGAGCGAGAGAGAGAGCAAGGGAAAGGAGAGAGAGAGAGAGAGAGAGGTTGGAGTCGGAGAGAGGAAGAAGACGAGAAGGAGAGAGAGAGAGAGAGAGAGGGAGGAAATGCGTTCTCCAGATGTGCTGCTGTATTAAATGGAGAAACGAACCATGGGAAGAAAGCGCTCTATAAAAATGATTTGAAAACCTTGAAGAGAGAATAGAGCGACTGTGGGCCGACGGCGGAGAGCGCAGAGCAGCGTCGCCATGGCGAGGCCGCGTCGGGCCGCCCTGTCGTTTGGTTGGAGGAGTTCTCGCGGTCGAGACTCTTCTGTTTCATGTTAAGAGGAGGAGGAGGAGGAGGAGAAGAAGAAGTCACTGCAGCCCCTGAGGATTCCCTCCGCCACCCCCCCCCCCCGGCCCCCTGCGGCTCGTCTAGAGGCCCTCCGTCCCAGACCGCTTGTGAATGTGTTCTTTTTATCAGTGTACTGAGACACTGGCGGGGTGTGTGTGTGTGTGTGTGTGCGTGTGTGTGTGTGTGTGTGTGTGGGGGGGGGGGATAGGGGGGGGCGGGGGGGATTCAATACATCATCCTGACATCCTGAGTGTCTTTGGTAAAAGGCTTTTTTCTATGAGGATCAAGACACGTTTCGAATTCAGGGACATGTGCTTGAGTTTCCCTTACAAATAAACTATCTACATCAGAAGGTGATTTGTACTGCGGCGGGGGTTTGTAGTGCGATGTGTCGGATAAAAGCTTATTTTATCTACTAACCTTGTAGTCTGAATACTACAGTGGCTCTATCCGGTTCGCGCTTCTTCTTTTTTGAAACTTCATAAAGTTGTGCAGTACTTGAAATGAAAGCATCTGCCAAATGACGAGTGAAATGTAAACGTGTCATCGTATATGACCTCTGTACCGAGCCAACGCCCTTGCAAAATGAGAAAATGTCAATGGATTAAACTCAATACTTTCCCTGAGACCTTAAGTCAGTGTAAGGCCCGGAGATATACTTGCTTTTTAACCGCGGTCTGTGTCGCAAACGGACTTGTTCACATACTTGCGTCTGTGTTCCCGGAGGATTCCACTAGAGGGCGCACCGTGTAGAACTCAGACTGTCAACGATAAACACAGCGACACCGGTGGCCCTGTTTGAACGGTCTTTTTGGAAGGATTGAATGACCCGGAAGTACCCAAGTGGCAGCCATGATGAGGTCTGTTCGAATTCTTTAAACGCGAAGGAAAGGTCCTTCAATGCTTCCTTTAATACCTCCTTTAGCAAAGGATACACCGGACCTTCCTTTAAGAAAGGAAAGGAGATAGTGGAGTCCCACAATTCCTTGCGGCAGGAACATTTAAGTGACGCACCACTCGGCTGTTCAGGGAAACAACCGATCATCGTGTGAACAATGATTGGGATTCATGTACGAGCGGACAGGATCCTTTCTCGATGTGACAAGCATTTGTGACTGGTATACTGGTATACTGGTCTGCTATATTGCTTTTTTATGTCAATTCTAATTTTGGTAATGCGCTTTGTCTTTTAGTCGTCTTTGTCTTCAGATGATTGTAGCCTCACCACAGCGGACCCACGTCCATAACATGTGGCGTCGCGTAACGATGACGTATCTTAGTGTCAGTGGAGCGTAGGATACGTGAGGCAGCGATCATATGCCCGCGGCCGCATAATTAAAGGTTCAATTGATTCAATTGATCTTAAATAATATAATAATATAATACTCCCAGAGACCTTCTAGAAAGGAGCAGAATAAAAGTATTGAATGTTGTCAATGTTATGGATTGTTATGGAGGTTATCAGTGAATTTGTCCTCCTCCTCCTCTTGGGTGTGTGAGTGTGTGAGTGGGTGTAGTGGCTGGATGACTCCAGTGGTGTCGAGGTGTGTCGTGTCGCTGGGCCTCGTCCGTCCATCTGAAGGCACATCTGGTTCTGAGACGCCCACTTCCTTCCTGCGCTGCGCTCAGACCTCAGAGCTCCACCAGAGATCAACACATATTTGACATGCACATATGCACACACACACACACACACACACACACACACACACAACACCACACACCACACACACACACACACACACATGCAGATGTGCATACACATCCATGTGTCCACGTGCACACACACATTCACACGTGGACACATACATACTTACACACCACATGTACGCATACATGCGCATGCATACACACACGCACACACACAAGCATACACACGCATGTGTACACACACTCACACACACACACACACACACAGACACATGAACACATACACACCAAATGTAGACACAAACAACTACACACACATGCACAAATACACACTCATGTGCACAAACACACACTCATGCACACACAACACAGGACCCTCCCAGTGTGTGTGTTATCATCGGACGCTGCAGTCCCAGCTTGGAGGTGCTGCAGCTAGAGGCGCATGGCGCTGCAGCCCCAGCCTGGAGTTGCTGCAGCTAGAGGTGCAGGGCGCTGCAGCCCCAGCCTGGAGGTGCTGCAGCTAGAGGTGCAGGGCGCTGCAGCCCCAGCCTGGATGTGCTGCAGCTAGAGGTGCAGGGCGCTGCAGCCCCAGCCTGGATGTGCTGCAGCTAGAGGTGCAGGGCGCTGCAGCCCCAGCCTGGAGGTGCTTGCCAGCTAGAGGTGCAGGGCGCTGCAGCCCAGCCTGGAGGTGCTGCAGCTAGAGGGAGGGCGCTGCAAGCCCCAGCCTGGAGTGCTCTGCAGCTAGATTGTCAGTGGCGCTACAGCGTCGGACCTCCTCGCTCCGCTCCTCAGTGTGTCATGGCTGACAGACACAAAACCCTTTATTTATGCACACATGAACGTCCTCTCTTCTCTTGCAGCTCACTTGGACACACACACACAAACAAACATGCCACACACAAGCCCAACACACACCACACACACACACAAGCCCAACAACACACACAACACACACACACACACACAGTCGTTGTACAAATGAAATGCCAACAAATCTGTCGCCACTCCAGACGGCTCCAGCTGCAGTGGTAATCGTCTGTGTGTTTTTCTATGTGTGGGTCTGTCTTGGTCTGTGTGTGTGTGTGTGTGTGCACGTGTGCGTTTTGTATGTGTGCGCGCGTATGCGTGGGTGTGTGCCTGTGTGTGTCTATATATGTGTGTGTGTGGGTATGTGAAGTGGGGTGTGTCTGTGTGTGTGTGTGTGCGGTTTGAGAGACAGTGGGTGTTATAATTGTGTGTACACAGTCATAAAACAGGACACTCCAGTGTGTGTTTGGTGGGAAGTGTTTGATTTGGGTTTTGGGGGGGGCGTGGATCCTGGACGTTCCCAGGAGCCGTGAGGGGCCGCCGGGCTGAGAGAGCGGCCCAGAGGTGGGTGGTGGTGGTGGTGGTGGTGGTGGTGGTGGTGGTGGTGGTGGTGGGTGTAGCTGCTGGCGGGGGCTCCGGAGCTCTGGGAACTGTCTGCTTCCTCCAGAGACGCCGGGTCACAGCGATGGGTCGTCTGCTCAGCGACACACAAACAGAACAATGATGTCAATAAAAATACAAACAATAGAATCAGTTTAGCATTATCATTTAGTGGAATCATTAAGAATCCAAAGTGATTACAGTGATTACAATGGTTCGAAACCCAGAACATTCAGCTGTGTATAAATATACAGTAATATATACTGTATATATACTGTATATAGTCATAAGTGATATGTTAATGACTGACTTACTAATGTCAACATATATGATGATATAAACGTTATAAAGCACTCGCAGATGGTCCTTGCTCTGTGAGGGGGCCCCCAGGAACCCCACACTCTGTCCTGTAAATACAACTCTGTGAAGGCCCCCCCCCATAAAAGCTTACAGGGGCCTTGAAAACATGTGCACACACACACACACACACACCACACACACACACACAACACACACACACACCAGACACACCAGACACACACACACACACACACGGGCCTAATCCACCAGCTACTGCGGCATTCCCCTAACCCCTTCAAACTTCCCTTCCTCCTTCACCCCCCCCCCCGCCCCCTCACCCCCACCTCTTGTTAAATGGCTCCTCTTCATTAATTCCCTCACCGCGAGACGTTTGACAGCGGTACGTAAACGGAGTTCCACAGCAGCGGGATATGGAAACACCGGCACATGTGGAAGCAGTTTGCCACCCCTCTGGAGAAGATGTTCTGCTTTTATAGGTTGGTTCTTCTGAGGCGGGGGCGGGGGGGGGGAAACGGACGGCATTACCGAATGCAAGCGTTCCCCGATGACGACGGTCCGGACGGATCGTTTTCAGTGCCATCTTAGCGCGCCACGTGGTTTGTTTCAAGTAAAAAGTCCTGCCTGGGAGCGCTGTGCGGTGTGTACTGTATGTCGCGCGCGCGGTGCGTTGCCAGATTACGAACCTGGTGGCCGGATTCACGAAAGTATATCTTCAGAATAAAAAATCGTTTTAACTGCTTCTTCTTCAGGTTGGATTGGATTGAATTGTGAAGAAAGTTAAGAAAAACTAAAGATGATGTTTGGATGTTCTTCTTAGCTAATTTCTGAAGAAATAAAATTAAATAACAAATAAATATAAGAGAAGTATAGGTTCTTCGGAAAATATAGAGGAATGGCAGTTCTCAGAACATTCTAAGGAACTTTCTTCAGACTGATCTTATAATTATGATCATGATACTTTTGTGAATCTGGCCCCGGACTGTTTTATATTCCCATGTCTGGAGTTGTTGCTTTTTTTAATCTAGATTGCACAGCACACTGAGTTTTTTCGTCGCTGCTGCAATTCTGATTGTATGCTTTGGGTCGAAGAGAATCTGCTGCATGACTCAATGTAAACATACCACCGAGGCAGCCAGCACCCGTTTACACAGCGCCTCGACGAAAAAATGACCGCCACCCCTGATTAGTGGCGGGAAACATTCTGCAGCGGAGACCATGTGACCCGCCGGGCCAGCGCCGACCGTCCCCACGATTGGTGGAGCCTGTCGGAGCACACGGAGGAGGGAATGTTTGGGGGGTTTTGTAACCCGGGGTTACGCCTGGTCGCGACACAACAACCTTTATTAGACATTGTGTAACTGTCACTGTGCAAGCCAAGCGTTCGTGTTGTTATCTTGATTGTAGTCGTGTAGGATTACATGTGGTTTCAATGCGGTACGATATAAAGGTTAGGTTTAGGAATTATTTCACGGAAGTCCATACAGATTTGTTCTGTTGAAAATGTTGGGAAATGCATAAATGGGTCGGCTATGGATGTAGCAGGTTCCCAAACGTCTCTTTTCGCCATTCGTTGCATTTGTGAAACCGTAAAGACTCCAGAAATGCATCATGGGAGCAGTTGAAACACCAAATCTGTTGAATTATCATTACTAAAGTGACTTTGAGTTTTGGTTGGCATCCTGTGATGAGGTGAGGTTACAGACTGCATCGGTGGACCTCACCCAAACCCTTATGTGCTCCGGATCAGTCTACTTGACGCTCTGTCGTAAAATCCAGAGGTTATAAAAAGCCATCGTGGGGCATCTAGGTGAGAGAATACCGGCAGGAGCGTCTGGAAAGTGTATCTCCGGGGGCTGCTGACTGACACCTGAGCTTAGCGGTGTTTGGCTAGCTCCGCGAGTCACATGGTCACACGGCTGAGCGCCCGTGGAAAACGCTCCGATGGCGTGGCGGCTCTGAGCGCCCCACCTGTCTGTCTGCTTTACCGCCTCGTCACGGGGCGCATCCAAACAGGGAAGTCCTGCTTCGTCGTGTTCTGCCCGTTCCTCTCCGCTGCTCACTTATACAACGAGAAATATTTATTTCCGTGTTTTTCTTAGGATCAAGTTTGTTCATAACGTCTGAATGCCAACACCACAACATTCTGGGGTTATTATTATTATTTGAGTTCGAGCCGCGCAAGGCAATGCCTCGGCTTCACCGAGAGACCAGAAGGAGTTTAAGCTCGCCAGCGGAAGTCCGACCGGCTGTATTTATGAGCGAATGGTTGGCTCTCAAAAAGCTGAACAAAAGGAACAGTGTAGTCGTGCAAGCGGCTCCGCTGGCCCAGAAAAGACATCCTGATTGCTTTAATGACTTCCATACAAGCGCTGCGTGTGCAGAGCGCGTCTCTCCCGGCCCCGGGAGCCGCCGGCGGGGAGATGTTTGGTTGGCTTACAGGTGGTACAACAGGCCGCTGCCCGGCAACCGAGACCTACAAGACCCCATCCTCGGCACACCTGCTAACGCACGCGGATTCAGTTCCAGTTGTTTACCGTCCCTGGGCACGGTTTTGCTGCCAGCGGCGTCTCAACGCGGATGCAGACAAACAGCAACCACAACAACAATACAAGGAAATATAGAGGCGGTCCAGACGGGAGATCAGATTACCGCACGAAACAATGAGTGAAGTCTGTGGAGTAACGTATCCCATGGTCCTCCGAAGGCACCTTTATCTTAATATATAGTACATGGGCGCCTGCCCTTATAATATATATTAAGATATAGACCATTTGGATGGATGCAATCAAGATGTAATCTGATGTTTGAGACACTAGATGACCACAGATAGACCAACCAACCAATCATATGTGGTAAATGTATTCCATTTATATCGCGCTTTTATCCAAAGCTCTTTACAGTTGCCTCACATTCACCCGTTCATACACCGACGGTGGTGTCAACCATGCAAGGTAACAACCAACACGTCAGGAGCAGTTAGGGTTAAGGTGGCGTCAGCTGAGGATCAGTGAAGGCGCTGCACACACTGACCTGCAGCGTAGCCCACAGAAGCTCTGCTGTGTGATGGCGACATCACGTACCCAGCCTGCCACTCGCCTCCCGCAGGGGAACACACACACACACACGCACACACACACACACGCATACACACACACACACACGCAAGCTGGAATTAACTTGATGGAAATATGAGGGTGAGGACACAAGGAATTGATCCTGAATGACACACACACACACACACACACACACTCATATATGAACACGCACACACATATAAAGTATGAGCAAACGCATAAATTAACACACACACACACACACATATGAAGACACACACACTGTCGACACCTGCTTCTTGTTTTGGCAACACATTGTTGCACACATTTGGAGCAGTGAGATGAGAGCACAGTTTATTGTTTAACTATTGAACTGAACTTTTTTTTCCTGACAATCTGTTTGACTAACAGTTTTATTGATCCCTGAAATAGCATTGACTTGAACTCTTAGCCAATCGTTTGGAATGCCCGACGAGTGAAAAGCTCAGGAGGGGAACCTTGTGAGCTGGACGCAGACCAGGACATCTGATGCTCTCATAATTGTCTCGTTTCCTCAACATTGTCATCATATTTACTCTCCAAGGTAACCATGCTTTTCCAAAGCCATCCTGCTTGTCTAACCAGAGCCGCTGTGTTGTTAGTTGCTGCACAGGGGGCCTGGGGTGGGGGGATGTGCAGTAGTGGGGGGTGGAGGCGGGGTCTGGGGTTGGAGGCGGGGCCTTGGAATGCACGCGGCGGGGGGGGAAGGAAGAAATTAATGGACGGAGCCACAACCCGCTCCAGATGTTTTGACCCTGACAGCAGGAAGGACCCGCCCACGTGGTCTCACGTGGCATTTCAAGAAGACGGGGGTCTGTAGCTGGCTCAAGGATAGAAAGATTTGATGCTCTCCCTCAGGTCATTACCTTCGCGCTCACCTGTTGGCGCGTCGATGCGCACCAAAAGCGTGTTGGGTTGAGTGGTGAGTGGTGAGCGGTGAGCGGCGGTGAAGTGCGCCCACGGGGTCCCGCCCCCCACCAGCCCACCTCGCAGGCGTGCTGCTTGGCTGCACTGCAACACATATCTGTACGACTTTGTACAAGAGTCGTGAGTTGGACCGTGAATGAGCCGGTGAGTATAAACCTGAGGAGGAAATGGTTTGAAATAATTGGTTTTCTCACCGTGACGCCCAGCTGCGCGGCGCCTGATTGGTCGACGTTGTTTTCCAAAGAAAAATAAACCCACCGCCATACCGTTACGAAGGAAAGCGAGTGGAAGACTAAACCCGAAAAAAAAACAAAGAATAAAAATATGTTGTTTTTCAATTAACTGCTTTTCATTTCATTTCCTGCCCAATGTCTTTCCCCGCATTAGTGTCACGTTTTCACTGTTACACTTGGAATAACATTGGCGGCCGCCAAGGCTTAAGCCAGAGCGATGGTGGAACCCGTGGCTCTGGGTCGTGGCTCCTCTCCAAGCCGATTGGTTCTGAGGGGCCTGTGGCGTTGCCGTGGAAACGAGGGACCTGTGTTAGATTCCACTGAGTCACCGCGGAGCAGTGCCGCGCCTTCCCCTCCTCACCTCCGCACATCTGGAAGCTCTTAACATTCCCCCGCTGCTCACACACACACACACA
>PIJE02000204.1:79995-93120 GCA_002895965.2 Coryphaenoides rupestris
GGTCTCGGTGTGCGGGGAGCCATCGCACATAAAGCTGCTATCAAACGCCTCCACACACACACACCACACACACACACGCGCACACACACACATACACACACACACACACACACAACACACACATGCACACACACACACACCACACATACACGCACACACACACACATGCTCACACACCTCCACACACACACACACACACATACCTACATTCTCACACACACACTTACTGTCTCATACACACACACATACACACACACACACAGACATCTATATAAGTTAATCGCGGGCCAAGTGTACCGTCATTGGGTTGCGAAACGGTTGGTTGTGTGTGTGTGTGTGTGTGTGCCTGTGGGTGTGTGTACGTGTCTGTGGGTGTGTGTACGTGTCTGTGTCTGTGGGTGTGTGTACGTGTCTGTGCGTGCGCGCAAGTGTGTGTGTGTGTGTGTGTGTGTGTGTGTTGCTGGTTGGGGAGGGTGGAGTGAACTGTAGAAGTTGGTCGTTAAATTTTTGTGTTGAGAGAGTAGCAGAAGGGCGGGGTTTAGACTTATAGGAAATAGTGGCCAACAGAATAAAGTACTTGATTCTTTTATACTTTTTTTTAAATTATATTATATTATTCATCTTTATTCATTCTTACACTCGAGGCAAAACTGTGTGGGGGTGTGTGTGTCATGCCCACTATTACCCAAGCACACAAGCCCCGTTCCCTTCCTCCCACACACACTTCCCCGTCAGTTGAGACACACATGCAGGTGTGTGTGTGTGTGTGTGTGTGTGTGTGTGTGTGTGCGTGTGTGTGTGCGCGCGTGTGTGTGTGTGTGTGTGTGTGTTGTGTTGCACGAAGGCTCGGTTCCGGCTGGCCTCCGTCTGGGGCCCGGCGGGCATTGAGAGCCAGGGGCCGTCTCCCCCCACGCGTTGGGAGGGGGAACCCTGCAGACTCACCCCGGGCATAACGTCCTCACCACATCCTGCCCCACCTCTACCTCCACCTCCACATTCTCTCTCTCTCTCTCTCTCTCTCTCTCTCTATCTACACGCCCCCCCCCCCCCCCCACACACACACACACACACACACACACACACCGGTAATTCATCTCCACTGTATGTGGAGATCCCCGCCCCCCCACACTACTCTCTCTTCTCTCTCTCTCTCACTCTCTCTCTCTCCTCTCTCTCTCTCTCTCTCTCTCTCTTCTCTTCTGTCTCTCTCTGTCCTCTCTCTCACACACACAGCACACCACACACAACACAATGGCTCTATCTCTCTTTCTCTCTCTTCCTTCCCCCTTCCTCCTTCTCTCCCACCTCTCTCGCTCTCTCTTGCTCCCTCCTTTCCCCTTCCCTCCTTCTCTCTCGCCTCTCTCTCTCTCTCTCTCCTTCCCTCCTTCTCCCTCCTCCTCCATCCCCCCCCCCCCCCCCCCCCGCCCCTCTCCATATGTCCAGACAACCAGTCCATATATAATTCTGACAGACCGCAGTGTCTGACCACAGTCCAGAGCCCGGCTTCATTCCCAGCGGCGTCTCAGGACCCAGCTCTGTTTTTGGGGTTTTCTCCCCCCCCCCCCCACCCCCCCCGCTGTGGTAAGATGTTTTTGGCACGGCGGCCATCTTGTTTATCTTTAGAAAGTTAAAGTTGAAGTTGAGAAATGGAAAGTTATCTCTCACGCGCTGAACGTTGACGCCGGTATTCCCAGCATAATGCTGGAGCCAAACGCTTCCTTCCAACGGTGACCTCACGTGCCAACCGCAAACGGTGACCTCACGGGCGCTGACAGACGCTAGCATCACATGCTATCAAATCGTTTGTGTCAACAAGGGACCCGGAGCCGGAGAAACAAACAAACCCGGTGTACAGTATGAAGACATGTATCGCACACAGAAAAGCCAATTATGATTAAAACAACTCTCTTGTGTTCTCGTCACCCTGCTCGCCCCAAAAGACGTTCACTAAACTATCACAGCACAATGCTTTTTGCAACTTTGACTGATGTGCTAATCGACCGTCCCGCCCAACACACACACACACGCGCGCCAAGAAACACACACGCACACACGCACACACACACACACACATCGATTCATTCTCACACATACACACACACTTATTGATTCTCACACAGATTTACACACACAGAGACAGACAGACAGACACACACACACACACACACACACACACAGACACACACACACACACACACACACACACACACACACACCCCTACAGGCCTGTATCTGTGCACGGTGAATCAGAGTCTGAAAGTAAACTCCGACACGTTACACAATGGAAATCGGACCCGGCGGGCGTGTCCTCGTAAACCTTCGCCACCGATGACCTGCGGCTGACTCACACAGAGACAAAGCGGTGGCCGGGGCCGTTAAGCCAAGGTCGGGCCTCGTTTAGGTGTGGAAAGCGGATACGGTTTTATTTGTTCTGTGTTACGCCGCGGCGCTTTGAAGTCCGCCTTTTTTTTTACGGGGCACACAGGCGCCTAATTGCTCCTTTAGGCACCGTGAGCGGCACCGACGGGGGGACGGCGATAAAGTCTCACGTCGAGTTTCACCCACTTTTGTAACCCGGGAGGGACGCGGTCGTCGAAACTCAGCCCGATGGGTGTTTTTTGGTTTTTTTTTCGGTTTCGTTTTGACGTTTACAACCCCGATTATCACAAATCAGCGCTTTATGGTTCGGTGGAAGGAGTGCGTGAGCTTGTAAAATTTGGAAGAAGCACGCGACCAGTAATTAGTCATGACTCAAGTTCCCTAATGTTTATCTCTATCTGCATCTTTTATATATATATATATACTGTATATACATATATATATATTTTAACTTTTGTAAATACTTATTCTACTATACATTTCTATCGTGCCTACTTTGGCTAAGTTCCATTTGGAAAACTACCGTCGCTAACTATTTGTGATTGGTGTTCTGTTCTATAGCTGATTCTCATATCGTTTCCAAACGAAAGGTGAAACCTTGACATGAACGGTATCCATCTGTACACCAAGTTAGTCAAGTTGAAGTCTTGAGCAGAGGCATTGTGAGTAAATAAATTGCAGCCGTTGTAAGGCGGCACCTCTGGCTCCTGCCACGGCGCTACAGAAATAGCTGCTGGTAACCAGAGGATATCGGACCAAAAATATTCGCCGATTCTCTGTAGAGAATCGCATAACACACGAGCTAATCCAGCGGGATGCAGTCGATAGAGTATCACAACTCTACCCCCCGCCCCGAGAACAGCCAACTCTCCGAGACTCTCCGAACCGGGGTAACTCAAACTTCCGTATGAATTATGCATCGACGAAATAGCACCCAAAACGAATCGGCAGCGTGATCAGGAGGCGTTCAATGACAACTCCCCACCCGCCCCGTCTCCACCCCGCCGAGGAACACGCGCGGCACACGAGATAGGAAATAGAACGGCCGTCGTTTTCACGTGAGCCTTGATGACGGATGGAACCTCAACACACACACACACACACACACACACACCAGTGGTGGACAGTGACAAAGTACATCTACTCAAGTACTGTACTTAAGTACAAATTTGAGGGAGGCTACTTTACTTGAGTATTCCTATTCTGGCCCTTTATACTTCTACTCCACTGCATTATGAGATGCAAAGATTGTCCTTTTTACTCCACTGCAATGATCTGACAGCTTTACATTCTGTCGGGCGGCAGTAGCTCAGGAGGAGGTAAGAACGAACCTGGCAACAGGAAGGTCGCCGGTTCGATCCCCGGGCTCCGCCTCCTAGCTAAGTGTCGAGGTGTCCCCTGAGCAAGACGCCACTGAACCCCCGAACTGCTCCTCAACGTGTCCGGTTGTTCCCCTGCGTGAACGTGAGGCAACTTTAAACTGTACAGCACTTTGGATAAAAGTGCTATATATCTGTGCACCCATTAGTTACTTGAATTATATGCTTTTTACATTTGTGAAGCCTTGTGTGACCTTTGTCTGTGAACGGCGCTGTATAAATAAACTTGACATACTTACTTACGTATACACGAAGAAACGTGCACATACGCACATACATACACTTATAATTGTCTGGCTTAAAAGGGTAATTTGGCATCTATTTTCCTATTTCGCAAGATGAGTGAGACTTGCCCTCGAGCGAGACTTGTTCTCTCTCTCTATTTCTCTTTCTCTTTCTCTTTCTCTCTGTGTGTGTGTGTGTGTGTGTGTGTGTGTGTGTGTGTGTGTGTCTGTGCGCGCACATGCTTTTGTGGTGTGTGTGTGTGTGTGTGTGAGTGCGCTCAGACGCATGCCTCGGCATTGTTGAGTGCCAAGGTTGGGACACACGGACACATTACCACATACCACATGCGTGTGTGTTGTGTGTGTGGTGTGTGTGTGTGTTTCCCTGGAAGGCGCGAGGCAGTCCGTGCAGGTAGACACAACACGGCGGCCTGTTGACATTCTCCGTGTGCAGAAAGCCCCTGTATCTCCTGGGCTTATCTTCCCCTAGGAGAGCACAGCAGCAACGCAAGCTGCTTGTGTGTGTGTGTGTGTTGTGTGTGTGTCTGTCTGTCCATTCAGTGTGTGTTGTGTGGTCTGTGTGTCCGTCCGTGTGTATCTGTCCGTCCGTGTCCGTGTCTATGTGTGTATGTGTGTATGTCCAAACCTTCAATAGCCTCTACTAACCTATGTTGTTTATAGCAACAAACAATGAATTGATTTTTTGACAACTCCATGCTCTACATGCGTCTCAGACCCAAGAATATTGCATTTATACAGCGATGTGTCCAAATCGATTCACAATGTTGTCTCCCATTCACCCATTCACACCATCGACGGCGGTGTCGAGCTCGCCAGGGAGCAGTTAGCAGTTGAGTGTCTTCGGGCTCAGGGACGCCGCCACACTTAGCCAGCGGGGACCGGGAATTGAACCGGCAACCTTCCAGTTGCCAGACAACCGCTCTCCCTCCTGAACGCCTGGGGTGGGACCCTGCTCTGTCTGTGTGAGTTTGGTGGTGGGTTGGGGACACTTACTATTTACTAAGACTATCAGATATAAGGCCGGGAGGTTCCCTTGTACCCAGGATCCCATGCCAACCCAGACCTATTCAGGAATGGACCTCTACTACAAATCTATATACCGAGGTCTTCCCTCAAGTCACTTGTTAACATACCTCAGGGCCTCCTGGAGGGTGGAGTCTACGATTAACATCCACCTATGTTCAAACTACATGAGGTTTGGTTCAGCATGTAGTTGACATTCAACACATTGTTGTATACAGTAGTAAACATGACGTGGGTTTCATCGTGGTAAGGACCTGACGATCCTTACCTACTCTCCCTTAGTCATATTCTCAGTGTCTCTCACCCCTCTCTCTCTCTGTCACTCTGTCTCTCTCTCTTATTCATCCTCATAGCCTCCCCGCTCTCTTCTCTCTCTCTTGTTCTCTCTCTCTCTCTCCCTCTCTCTCTCTCTCTCTCCCCTTCCTCAGATTAATTCTCACTCTCTCTCTCTCTCATTCTCACTTCCCTCTCTCTCTCTTCCTCTCTCTCTCTCTCTCTCTCTCTCTCTCTTCCTCTCTCTCTCTCTCTCTCTCTCTCTCCTCTGTCTCTCTCTCTCGTCTCTCTCTCTCCCTCCCCTCTCCTCTCCCTCTCTCTCTCTCTCTCTCTCTCTCTGTCTCTCTCCCCCCTCTCTCTCTCTCTCCCCCTCTCTCTCTCTCTCTCTCTCTCTCTCTCTCTCTCTCTGTTCCTCCGTCTCTCCAAGGACGAGGACATGGCAGCGCCATGATCCACCACAGTGTGCCAGACGACCGCAGCTCGCTTGTTTGCGCGCGTCTTCCGCGGAAAAACTATTTTTATTTGCCACCGGAGGTCAAGGAACTTTCCTTCAACGCCTCATCAGCCACAACAGATTTGTTTGTTTGTTTGTTTGTTTTTGTTCCCCCCCACACCACACACACACACGCACACACAAAACTTATACCAAAGATATGCACTGAACATAATACCAGAACAGCGTCTAAACCAGAACTCCGCCGTGTGTTATAACGGTTAGTGCCGTACGAACCCAAATGCGGTTACATCTTTGGAGACCTGTTTAAATGCGGTGTGCCTTCGGTGTAGGACTCGGGCATTTCAATAAGAGCTGAGTCCTCCGCTAACTGCACTGCTATTTTCTCCACGCAGGCTATTTGTGTGTGTGTGTTCTGTATGGTTTTTCCGCACCAGACCGTCTGCATGTGGTTTCACGCGGGCCGCCAACAGCGCTGCAGCTCCCGGTGACTACGCTTTCAGTTCCTCCCGTCTTTTATTGCCGTGTTCACCCAAAAGCACGGAGAACAACGAGAGGAACACAGCGTCGGTACACACACACACACACACACACACACACACACACGTACACCTGTGGGTTCTTAGCCACACGGCATTAGAATGTGATCTCACGTACGATGGTGAAGCGATGCACAGCGCTGTCTCCTCCACTCCCCACGGCCATGGCCGATGTTTCATCACAGACTGACCTCCCCCAGGAGACCAGTGCCGCACCCCCCTCCCCCCCCTCCCCTCCCCACCCAGTTACATGGGGGGGGGGGGGGGGGTGGGGGGGCAGTCATCTGGAGGCACATACGCACACACACACAACACACCACACACCAACACAAACATGTGTGCATTTACATCCCACACACACACACACACACACATACACATATACCACACACACACACATGCACGCACCACACACACATCAACTGGTTATGTGTGTGTCTCCCCATAGGACACAAATAAGCAGACGCTGGGCTGTGTAAGGACACAGGGGGACACGGTGGGGACTGAACAAGGCTTGAATTACAGTGTGTGTGTGTGTGTGGGGGGGGGGGGGGGGGGGGAGGAGTCAGGGCTACCAGCCCTGCTGTGCTCTCAGGCTGCTGGACGGGAATTACAGAGGAAGAGGATGGAGGCACACAAACACACGCAGGAACAAGATGCTGAGCAGCCCCCTGACAGCGGTCGGGATAATGATAAACGTCACGTCTCCATGGCAACAGGCGATAAACACACACACAGTACATGTAAGTATTTTTGAGCATCAACCATACCGAGGCCATAATGGCTCACTCCATCCATCCTGCATTAGCAGCGTGTTCTTCACAGATGCGTGGCTTCCTTTCTGATCAGGTCTCCTCACAACGCTCCGCGCCACCAGGTGCCAGGCTTCCCAGGAAGCGGCATGACGCCCACTTCCTCGTTTGGCCGGTTGTCATGGAGACTGATGCCGGGGTCCAGTTTTCTGTTGGTTTTTTTTGTTTTTTTTGCTCCACACATTCATTCATCCGCAGGTTTCTGTTTGATTTTTTTTGTTGTTTTCCGTTTATTTTTGGCGGGAGCAGATTGAAGGCATTGTGTGTGGAGGTGAGGTCCATGGGATCGCTGCTCAGTGGTCGTTAGGGAACAAAGGAGCAAGAAGAGGCCCTCGATCCAATGGGAGTAGAAGAATAGAGATTTTTGTGATTTTATCCGGGGGGCTTAGTTCATGAATTTTGCACGTTTTGCTTGAAATAAAGGAATTGGACGTGATAATGTAAGCGTCTATTTTTATTCTCTCTCATCTCTCAGGCATGAACAAACATGAAGAAAGGTTTCTGTCCAAAGTTCTACAAATGAGTGAAATCATTTGTATCCCTATTATTTGGATAAAAAAAATATATATTTCAATATTCGTAATATTCTTTCTATCATGTGCAATACGTCCCCTAACCATTATTATTATTATCACAGTATTACACTTAAATTATGCCAAATTGTTTTTGCCGTCTGAATACCTTATCTTGCCGATATATTTTTATATTTCACCTATATTTTTATTCTACTAGGACTGTACATTTGTAAATCTGTTAGTTTATTTTTTATTCTGTTGATTTCTCTATTGTTTTATTCTATGGCTATGCAACCTGGCACAAGAATTTCCTTCGGGATCAATAAAGTTCGATCTCATCTTATCTTATCTTATCTATAAAAAAAAAAGTAAAAGCTAAGATAAATGGATGTAAGTAATGTAAGTGTCTTTTATTTCACCAAACCTTATCTTATCTTCTCCACCTTGCCGTAACCTGGGTTCCCCCGGCCCTGCCCCCTGCCCGCCGTGCATTCTGGGATTTGTAGGCAAGTCGGTGGACACGACCTCAAGGATAAACAAATATAAGTCAACATCAGCAGCTTCCATGTGTGATGACTAGTGGCTTGAGGAGGATGAGTTTAATGCCCCCCGGCCACCTCCTCCTCCTCCTCCTCCTCCTCCTCCTCCTCCTCCTCATTCTTCCTCTTGGTCTAGGGAGACAAGGGGTGTGGTGTGTGGGGGGGGGGGGGGGGGGGGGGGTTGTGTGAATTCAAGCTGACAGCGTTTGAGGGTACATTAACTGAGGTCAGGGGGGCGAGGGGCGGGGGACGGCGTTTATCTCTCGAAGGAAAATGAAGGGAAAGTGTGTGTTTGTGTGTGTGTGTGTGTGTGTGTGTTGAGGACTGTGCCATATGCACAGTGTGTGTGTGTGGTCTGTGCTTTAGAGAGACTAGTGAAGGGTTCCCCAAGGGGCTGATTATGTTCCTCCTGAGGCTGGAGACTGGGGGGGGGGGGGGGGGGGTGGGGCTGCAGCAGGAGGGGGAGTCAGGGTGTTGGGGAGATGGGGGGGGGGGGGGGGGGGGGGGGGGGGGTGAGAACAGCCATGGCTAATCTATTACCACATGGGCACGGGGAATAATATTACCAGAATCTTTTCCTAAGAATGCCAGTCAGGTCCCTGTCGATGTCGACACACTTAGGCCAGGTTGAGCAACCCCGGTGTAACGCACACACAACACACACACACTACACACACACACATCATACACACACCCACAACACCAACACATGCACACACACACCGACACCACACACCATGATATCATCGTCCTACTGTATGTCCGGTAAGATACTTTACATTTACATTTAGGGCATTTGGGCAGAACGCTTTTATCGACTTACACAAAATAGCATTTTATATTATCTACATAAACTATAGTGGTAATGTAATGTATCTAATAATTGAATGATTTATATGAACCTTTTGCACCTGACACATGTGTATGTTGCGTGTGTGGATCTACCACGTTTGTGTGTTTGGCGTGAGTGCAGGGGTCTGTGTGTGTGTGCGTGCCTGTGTGTGTGTGTGTGTGTGTGTGTGTGTGTGTGATGTTGTGTGCGTGTGTGTGTGTGTGTAGGAGTTACATGGAGAAGGGGGAGGGGTTATCGTGTTACTTCCGTGCAAACTGTAGTATTATCTGTAGTAGTATGAACTGTCGTAGTATGAACTACTATGATGTATACTGTATGTCTGCTATGAATACATACTGTATTCATAGCAGCTATAGATGAGGGATCCATATGTCCCAGATCCCTGGTGAGGGTCTGTACACTATAGTCTGATGTCATTTGACCCCACACACACACACACACACACACACACACACACACACTCACTCCCCAAGCCCCTAATGTAGTTCAGCACTGCATGCTAATGTTAATAGTTCTATGCACACACACACACACACACACACACACACACACACACACACACACACACACACACACACTATTTTAGCAGAAAGAAAGCAGTATTTTTATGATGGGCCACGTGCCCATAGAAACAGTGTGCATGTGTGATTCAAAACTGCTAGACTGTGAGATGTTCAGAGTTATTTATTTGTTCAGAATTACCCAGTATTTCTCTCATCCTTATTTTATCAGACATTTGTCATTTTTGCCGTTTTTTATTCTGTAAATAATCCCGCTTCCTTTGAAAGTGTTCAGTCTCTCAAGGCCAGGTAAACCGCTGATATTGGCTTTAATATCTCCAGCGTTCCAGCGTTATTATCAAATTACACGCTAACCTCTGAGTTAATTCAAAGGGCATTCTTCACCGGACATACTCCCGAGCTCAATAAACCGAGATTAATGAGAGTGGCTGTGGAGAAAGCTAATCTTTTCAACAACTTTGGTTTGTTTTTTTTCTTTTTTGGCTTGAATTTTACAGGGGGGTGAGCAATTCTCTTTGTTGTGAATTCAAACCTTTAAGAAAAATCGGAGGAAAAGGCCCCGGATTGTTGTTAGTGGTTAATGGCAGCCGACCAGCCTGGTGTTGAACCAGATGTATGGACTGTATCTCCTCACACGCCGAGCGATTGTTCAGAGCTGCGTCTAAAATATGCTGGGGAAGCATCGAGAAGAGCAACAGCAACATTAAAACAACTGAAAATATCCCAATTTAAACTTCCAACAATTCCTCCAAGAGCAAAGACAACAGCAATTGTTCAACAGTCAACTGTTTGTGTTCATTTATAATTCATATTTTTTTATTCAACCCTTTTTAGCCGAAAACATTGACTTCATAGCCCCCCCGGCACCATCTAAAAAACACATTTTTCAATCACTCCACATCCCACCCACGTGTGTGCAGTACATTCACCGCCGGTCTTCCTGTAAATCCCGGTTCAAAGCTGAGTCTGTATGAGTCTTGTGAAGGGGGGTCGCGCCACAGAGAGATAACCCCAGGCGGGTCTGCGGGACAGGGGGCTCCTCTGTGCCCGGGACCAGCCCTTGATCAGAAGCAACCATATGGCCCTCAAATGTCAGCCCCCCCCCCCCCCCCCCCCGCCCCGGACCACGACCGTCTGCTCCTCAAATGAGCCGGCTGGGCTGCACGGCGAGCAGGCGTCAGACGCAGGGAGGAGAGGGTCACGGTCGGTGAGGGTGTTGGACTCCCGGACAAAAGGCGCCGGGTTCGATCCCCCGCAATGTCCGCCGCGTCTCTTTGAGCGAGATGATCCATAACCCGTACCTGCGCTATAATGATGTGCGTCTGAATTTGCTGCTAAATAACGAATGATAGTAAATAGAAGAATGTTGGAGCATCTAATCCGAGCTGTCTTGTTGTTCATCAAGCAAACTTGTTCTGTACAAATCTTACTCTGGCGTCAGCAATATATTTTTGGCGAATGTACTAATTGTCAGTGGCTTTGGACAAAAGCGTCTTCTAAATGTCTAAAATGTAAATATAAATGTCAAGGAAGCAAAAGTCTTATTTAAAAGACTCTCCTGGTGCAGAGGGGACTGTGAGGGAGTTGACTCATAAATAACCTTATAGCCCAACTCCTTTGTACAACATAAAGACATTGAGATCGACATTGAAGGAGTATGACCTTTTACTATTTTGTATTTTGTGTGTTTTTCATATTTTGTATATATTTTGATTGGCCACTACCTGCTGGTGTGCGTGCGTGTGTGCGTATGCATGTGTGTGTGTGTGTGGCGTGTGTGTGTGTTATGCATGCATGTGTGTGTGTGTGTGTGTTGCGTGTGTGTTCATGCATGTGTGTGTGTGTGCGTGTGCGTATGTGTGTGTGTGTGTGTGCGTGTGTGTTATGTGTGTGTGTGTGTGCGTGTGCGTGGTTGTGTGTGACTAATGGGTTGGTAGGAGCTAGTAATGGTTTGGCTAAGAGCAGCAATCACCCAGCAGCTAATCATCAACCATCATGTAATCATGTTGACTCTCGGTCTCCATAAAGGGACAGGCCGTCTCCTCCCACCGCCGCCTCAAGACGCTCGCTTTGTTCGCCCGCGCCGCGCTCACCGCCTCGCATTTTTTCACGTGCCGAAGACGTCTCTCTGTTTTCTTCCCTCGCGGGCATCGCATCCTACGGTAGAACCCGAGCAAAGAAAACGCTTGTGAAAGACAAACGCATATTGATGCATATGTTGCTCATCGAGGAGCTAACAGTTTAGCTTAGCTTAGCTTAGCCTAGACTTCCGGGTGTTCAGCAGAGGCGCTTATCTGAGCGATTGAGGCGCGAGGCGGGCGAGGCGTCTCCGTCCGGAGGAGGCGGGGCAGCTGGACTATGGACCCAGGAGGTGAACACCCTCACCGCGACAAAACCAACCAGTGCAACCAGTGGACCTGATCCACGGTGGAGAGGGGGGGTGGTGGGGCCCGGTGTGTTCCACAGCCGTCCACAACACACGTGTACACTGCTCAGTTTGTCCGGTCCAGATGTTTGAACTGGTACCGAGATGTTCCTTATCGTCTGGACCGTTCTCCCTCTGGTTCCATGTGTAGATGTCTGCTTTACTCTGGGTAGACATGTTTCTACATGTGTAATCAGTTTCTAAATAACCTATATTCAGTCAACATTCTAACATTGATAGAAAAGTATATTCCCTCTTTTTTAATTCTAGGTGACGCCCAGACTGGACAAAGTCTCAGTGTCGATCGACTTCCACGCGAGGCGGTTCAACAGAAAAGAACAAGGACGTTTGATTCTGGCCTTTTTAATTTATTTCATAAAAGTATCTTTCGGGTTTTTTCTCTCCGTGCTGCAATGTGACAAAAGCGTCTTATGAAAAATCCTGCTGCACTGCGACATTACTGTATGCCATTCAACTTCAGTGTGAAAGTGCAGCATCTTAAAGCACCAGGCGACCTGCAGAGGAACAGTCTTTTATGATGCACAGTGAGGACCGCGCCAAATTACTAAATAAAAAGAAAGTAACCGAGGAAGTAAGTGTGCTTGCAAACAACAGTGAACACAAAACGACGAACATTTTTGGACTCAGACTTGGTAAAACAGCCCAAACTCTTAGGGAGTCATGACACTAAACTTAAATACTTTTGGCTCCATCCAAAGGTTTGTTTTGAAGAGTAATTTTACCCAAAATATTTCTGATTGGTTATTCTTTGTATTTGAATTTAATAATTTTAGCCATTGTTCATGATAGCCTTGGTGATAACTTGCATTTGTTGCAATGGTGACTGACATTTGTTAATGTGCGGTGTTTACTGTACCTGACTGTATTTAAAACCCCCTGGGGGGGGGGGGGGGGGGGTTTACCGGGAACACAAGTGTCTGACGCCATTTTTAAACTCTCCTTGGCACCACTTCTGGTCTCCTCTCCTCTGCGCTGGACCCACAATGCACTGGGAAACTCCCCCCGAAGACACCACAGGCTCTCAAACCAAAGAACTGGACCAGAACACAGCATGGAAAAATAAGATGTTGGGGAAGAGAAAGGAAAAACCCAGCCGGAGAGAGACCCCGAGTGAGCCACATGAAAGAGGGAGAGCAAATCACCAGCC
>PIJE02000204.1:94811-106523 GCA_002895965.2 Coryphaenoides rupestris
TTCATCAGAGAGAGAGAGAGAAGAGAAGAGAGAGAGAGGAGAGGGTGGGAGGGGGGGCGAGAGAGAGAGAAAGAGAGAGAGCAAGGGGGTGATGGAGAGGAAGACGGAGACGGAAACAAAATGGAAACAACAACAACACATGTTGGGAAAAAGGCCAGACTCCGAGTCCCATCCCACTGCTGTCTCGACGACACAGCTAACACCTTGCTACCGGCTAAGCTCCAGCTAATGCAAGCACCTCGATTAACGGAAGCTAACGGTTTGCTAACAGAAACGTCTGGCTAACACAAGTGTCCCACTGACAATAGAATAGAATAGAATAGAACTTTATTAATCCCGAAGGAAATTCTTGTGCCAGGTTGCATAGCGATACAGTACAAAAACCACAGATTGATAAAATAACTAACATATATGCAAATTACAGTTAAATATACAAATATGTGGGCAAGACAAGATATTCCGACGGCGAAAACAATAAGTATAAGTCAATGGTGACGTATTTATACTCGCTCACTCATTCGAAATGCATTGTGCACCATAGGATCCTTCTGGACACAGTCTGGCTTTGACGGATACAAAGAAAAAGTGCACATTTCAACTTTCTTGGAGAACACTGTTGTCTGAGAGTTGCAGATGGAGTTCAGACATTTGGGCGTATCGAGCATTGATACATACCAGACCAAAGCTATGGATTACTTCTGTGTATTCTGCACCCATTCTTAATCCTACTCCACACTGCAGGTCCAGACCTGACACACACACACACACACACCACCACACACACACTCCTCACTCGCTCACACACACACACACCATGACACATACACACACACACACACACACACCATGACACACACATGCATACACATGCCACACACACCACACACACCACACACACACACACACACACACACACACACATTCAGACATTCGTAGATGCACTGAACAAAATCCCCCCACACCACACACACACATAGACTGTATACACACATACAGACACATTACACACAATGACAGACAACACACGCTACACACACTCCACACACACACACACACGCACACGCACACGCCACACACACACAACAGACACACACAGACCTTTTTTTTAAAGTCAGAGGGTGTGTGTGTCTGCTCCTCATGCCAGAGCAGGTCAGCCATGTCTGCCAGCTGGTCTCCTTTTACCTGGAAAGGGCTAGAAGCCCCAAGTCTCCTGCTCTTCATCTTATCTGTCTCTCTCTCCATTACCTGGCTCTCCTGGTCCCCTGCTCTTAAAGTCCCTCCTGTCTCTCCTGGTCTCAATTACCCGGTTCCAACTGTCTCTCTGTCTTCTCCTGGTCTTCTTAATGTCCCTGTCTCCTCCTGGTCTCCTCCTGGTCTCCTCTTGGTTCTTCCTCTTGTGCCCCTTTCCACGGTCACGGTACCGCGCGGTACGGCACGGTTACGCGCGGTATTTGCGTGTTTTCCACTAGCCACGTAGTACCTGATATTCAGGTACTATTTCCACTGATGGCCGACGAGTGTCGTCACTGGGAGCGTCATAGGCGCGCGACGACCGAACCCAGAATAATAAACACGAGACTCGATCCACACCACTTTTTTAAAAACCACTTTTTAAAAAAAAAAATAATAATAATAATACACAATACACAAACGCTTCGGTGTCCTCCATTATGTTGTGTTGTTTGTTGTTCTGTTCTTCGGTTTTGTGCGTGGCTTGGCGCTGGTGTAAATGACGTCCGCAGTTCGCGCAGCCGTGTTTATGACGACCCGCCACGTCGAGGACGGTACTATATCGGTAACTCAGTTGTAATGGAAACAGACCCGAAAAGTAACCTCATGCCGTGCCGTTATCGCGCCGTACCAGTGACCGTGGAAAAGGGGCATTGGTCTCCTCCTGTCTCCTCCTGCGGTCTCCTCTGCGTCTCCTCTTGGTCTCCTCCTGGTCTCCTCCTGGTCCTCCTCAGGTCTCCTCCTGTTCTCCTCCTTTCATGGTTTTCCTCCTGGACCTCTTCTGGTCTCCTCCTGGTCTCCTCCTGTCCGTGTTCATTCGTTATCATATTGTTTTGTATTGTGTGTTGGCTTGTCTGAAAGGTTCACAGTAAATAAAGTTTTGATTTGAACCACAGGGTGTCCTGCATCCGGGTCGCAGGGCTTCGGGTCTCATCAGACCACTTGATTTCAAGGTTTTTTTAACGATGAATAATAGTGTAGGTTGGCCTTTTATTATCTTCTTGCACGCATATTTTGCTCGGCTTATTCACTCTTCGTTACACAATGTATACAGCGGTGGTTGGGTTCCAAGGCAAACATTGTAAATTACAAAATGCACAAACGATAGATCTGGATTTCACTGCAGGTTGGAGCGGCGAGGTAGACGAACAAAAGACTTTAATAACGGGTAATTTTCTGAATTATCGGAAAGTAGAAACACGGGGACAAGGGAGGTTTCGCAGTTTTAGCATTTTTTTTGTGAAAGGAGTCGTGTATTTAGTTTTATTGTATGTGCTCATAGGAGAGTTTCAGGCTGAGTTTCGAGCAACTCATTATATTTTGTGGGTTTGAAATAAAATATTTTGTTTCGGTTTTTTCTGTACCATTTTCTTAATTGTTGCTCCATCCCTCATATACCCTTTATCCTCTCCATCTGGGTTACTGTCTGTTACTCTCTCTTCTCTCTCTTCACCACTTCTAGCCCTCTTCTACCACTTGTTTTTCTCTTTCTCTAATTTCCCTGGCTCTATTACCACATCTCTCTCTCTCCCACCCCGCTCTCTCTCTCAATCTCCACCCTCTCTTTTCTCTTCCCCCTATCTCTCTCTCACCCTCTCGCTCTCTCTTTCTCTCTAGCTCTCTCTCTTCCCCCAACCTCCCTTCTCTCTCGTTATTATATATTATATTATATTATATATAATATTATATATATAATAATGGAAAAAATAATAATAGTACAAATAAAAAATAATGATAAATAATTAATAAAGTGGCATTGACAGTGATGACAATCTTTGGTGTGGGTTTTATTCCATTGGATGCCTCTTTCTGGTCAACAGCTCACAAATCTTCTGCTGTGTTTGCACAAATCCCTGTACCTCGCCCAGCAGCTTATGACCTTCTTGGAGTTGTTTTGTTAACGTTTTCAAAATTATTTTGGGTGAAATCTGTCAGTATGTATCTCCTCGCACAGGCATACACACAGACAGACACACACACGCACTCACACAAAGCTTAAATACACACAACTCTACAATACATTAGCCCAAGACACTCGGAGAGAGAGAGAGAGAGAGAGAGAGAGAGAGAGAGAGAGAGAGAGAGAGAGAGAAGGAGAGAGTGGCGTAGCGTTGCAGTGGGAGAGAGTGAGCGGGATAGTGGTAGAGAGAGAAAGATACAGAGAAAGAGAGATTGAGATAGAATGAGAGAGTGAGAGATAGAATGAGAGCCAGGGCTGGCGATGGAACGAGAGAGATACACATATAATGAGAGAGCGAGAGATGCAAAGAGAGATTGAGATACGATGAGAGAGAGAGAGAGAGAGAGATGGCTACTTCCCAGGCAACGTTGTCATCCCAGGCAACGTTGTCGCCAGCCAATCAGCTGCTGGCTCCATCTCTCCATCCATCTCCATCTTGTGTTCTTACAGCCTCACCTGACCCTGAGATTATCTGTTTGACGTATGGCGTTCCATAATCATAACTCTTATGGACGATGTGTGGATATATTTATATATTTTTCCCTGGCTCAGCACGATCTCCGTTTTTTCTTCCTTTTATCCAAGTAGTGCTCAAGCTGTTCTCAGGCGGTCTCTCCTCATTTCACCCGGCGCTCGTGTTTCTGGATCATGTTTTCTGTACGCTTCGTGAACACTCTGGAATCCTCTGCAAAGATCTGACGTCTCTGCGTCCTGTATCCCAGTCTTAGCTCTATTATCCAACACCTGGTTGGAAGTCAATCAGTTGTTTTGGACTCACGTTGCGCTGCATTGGGAGGCTTGGATGACCAGGGGTGAGAGAGTGGTAACCAGGGGTGAGAGAATTAAGTAGGGGTGAACGGGAGTGAACCAGGGGTGAGAGAGAGTGAACCAGGGGTGATAGATTGGTAACCAGTGGTGAGAGAGTGAACCGGGGGTGAGAGAGAGTGGACCAGGGGAGAGAGAGGGTGAGAGAACCAGGGGCGAGAGTGTGATGCAGGAGTGAGAGAGAGGAGACCAGGGGCGAGAGAGAGTGAACCAGAAGTGAGAGAGAGTGAACCAGGGGTGAGAGAGGGGAGACCAGGGGTGAGAGAGAGTGAACCAGCGGTGAGAGAGGGGAGACCAGGGGTGAGAGAGAGGAGACCAGGGGTGAGAGAGGGGAGACCAAGAGTGAGAGCGAGTGAACCAGGGTTGAGAGAGAGTGAACCAGGGGTGAGAGAGAGTGAACCAGGGGTGAGAGAGAGTGAACCAGGGGTGAGAGAGGGGAGACCAGGTGGTGAGAGAGAGTGAACCAGGGGTGAGAGAGAGTGAACCAGGGGTGAGAGAGAGTGAACCAGGGGTGAGAGAGAGTGTAAACCAGGGGTGAGAGAGAGTGAACCAGGGGTGAGAGAGGGGAGACCAGGTGGTGAGAGAGAGTGAACCAGGGGTGAGAGAGAGTGAACCAGGAGGTGAGAGAGGGTAGACCAGGGGTGAGGAAGAGGGTGAGGCAGAAGTGAGAGATTAGAGAGGACAACAGAGGGAAGTGTTTAGCAGGAACTGGACCTGAGACATGAGAGACGCTGACAGTAAGCCCATGTCTGACTGATGAGGGGTGAATGTAAGAATATGTTGGAGTCTCTCCGCCTGTATGTTTGTATTGTGATGGTTGCCAGAGGCTGACATCTCGGCACAAACAACAAACAAACAAACAAACAAACAAACGTCAATCTTCTTGGCCTGTGACAGACAGCTGCACAAACAGGCAGACAGAAATACACAACACTGGCGTCCATTTTTGTTTGTGCGCACTTACGAACACAACACACACACACACACACACAACAACCAGTATACACGCATGTTAGAAGCAACACAGACAAACATCTCCACAGACCAACACACACACACAACACACACACACACACACACACACACACACACACACACACACACATTTGCAAAATGGGTCAATCAAGCATTTGTCAGCACCAGTCATTTAATGTTTAATGTTGCGTGACGTGTCTTTCAATAGATCAACCCAAAATTGTGTGCATGTGGTGTGTGTGTGTGTGTGGTGTGTGTGTGTGTGTGTGTGTGTGTGTGTGTGTGTGTGTGCGCCTGCGTGCATGCGTGCACCTGTGAGTGTGTGTGGTGAGGAACTAATAGCAAATTAAAGTTACCTAACAAGATTTTTGGCTCAACCGTCAAATGTTTTTCTTTTTAATTACTTCTCTCTCCCCCTCTCTCTCTCTCTCTCTCCCCCCCTCTCCCCTCTCGTTCTCTCTCCCTCTCTCTTTTCTCCTCTCGCTCTCTTTATAACTCGCCCTCCCTCTCTACCACCTTTCTCTCCCTCTCACTCACCCTGCCTCTCTCCATCTCTCCCGCCTCGCTCTCTCTGTCCAAGCTCTCTCTCTCTCTCCTCTCTCTCCTCTCTCTCTCTCTCTCTCTCTCTCTCTCTCTCTCTCTCTGTCTGTGTGTGTTATAGCAGCTGTGTGTGTGAACTCTGTACACTGTGCGCTCTGCTCTATAAACCTCTGTGCTCCTCACAGGGCCGTGTGTTGCAGTGCTGAGCCTCAGGAGGGTGACGGAGGGGTGCTGGTTGAAAAACCGGCCCAAGGCCCGCTGTAGATCTGTATAGGAAGGGGGAGAAGGAGGTAAGGAAAGAAGGAACACAGGTGGAAGGGAGCTCGGTAGGAAGCGAGGAAAGGAAGGAAGGACAGAACAAGCCCACTATTTCTTTCCTGTCAGTCAAATCGTGATAAATCCTGCATGTGACCATATTTCCTGTGTGTGTGTGTGTGTGTGTGTGTGTGTGTGTGTGTGTGTGTGTGGTGTGCGTGTCTGTGTGCATGTGCCCTGTGTGTTCCTGTGTGCATGTGCCTGCTGTGTGGTGTGGTGTGTGTGTGTTGTCCCTGTCCCTGAACTGGTCTGGCCCTGTGTGTGGTAATGTGTGTGCGTGTCTGTTGTGTGTAGCATGTGTGCCCGTGTGTGTGGTGGCGTGTGTGCGTGTGGTGCATGTGGTGTGTGTGTGTGTGTGTGTGTGTGTGTGTGTGTGTGGTGGGGTGGTGTGGGTTCTGGGGTCATTGTGAAGAAGCTCTTCACGAGGGTGTGAAGGCCAGTGGAAGGAGATAAAAGCCAGCAGCATGCATGTGTTGGTCATCGTGTGGGTCGCACACCCACAATGAAGCCTTACAAACGTACACACCACCACACATCACATGCACACACACACACCACACACACACACACTCTCCCAGAAGCAGTTTATGGGTGTGTGTGTGTGTGTGTGTGCTGCGTGCACGTGTCCCATGCGCTACCTTCGCAGCACTTCTGAACGAACGCGCACGTTGCCTTGTTCTGAAGAGCCCGTCTTTATTCCACGGCCGGGAATTAATGAATGACGTCGGGGGCGGCGGCTGGGCGCGAGCAGATTGTCTTCTGGCGTCACACACACACACAGACGGTGGGAGTAGGAGGGGGGCGGGGTTATGGGCGTGGTGGGGTGGTGGTGGGGGCGGGGAGGGGGGGGGGGTGTTGTAAATCAGCATAGCTGTGCTGAGATGTCTGCGGGTGAGTATGAGGTGGGGGGGGGCCGGGGGAAGATATACGCCTGCGGGTTATTGGAGAGTGTCTATCGCACTCTCACAGGAGGAGAGGGGGGAGGGGGGAGATAGATAGAGGTGGAGAGAGGGATGGCGTTGGGTGGGGGGGGGGGTGTGTGGATGAGCGACCAGACGGTGGGGAGAGGAGGGGAGATGGTGTGGAGGAGGGGGGAGGCCACGGGGGGGGTGGGGTTCTGGGCATTTAACCTCGGCACATGAATCAACATCGGCCAAAATATCAGTACAGACCCATAACCCCCCCTAGACACACACACACACACACACACACACACTGATACATTCTTGCACAGACACACACACACACACACACACACACACACACACACACACACACACACACACACACACACACACACACACCACAACACACACACACACACACACACACAACACAAGCATGCCCACTGGCAATGTCTGTCCCAGATCAGGCACCGCAGACGTCTGCCGTTGGCATGCCAACTGGCGAGGCGGTTGCCACGGCGGGCCAGCAGATGAGTGGCAGTTGCTTGTTCAGGGCATTACTTCAGAGCTGGGTATGGAGAGACAGTTTAACATGGTGAGCACCAGCACCCAGCACCCAGCACCCAGCACCCAGCACCCAGCACTGGCTTCAGGACAGGAGTTCAGTGTCTCTCCACTGCAGAAACCCAGTGAGCTTTCTGTATTAGAAACCTTCTGTCAAGGTTCGAGTCTCGGTTAGGATGTTAGGTTAAGGGTTATGTTCACTGTGGAGTGTTGTCTGGTCTTGTTTGGTAGCAAGTATTTAATCCGGTGGCGTTAGGTTTGGTTGTGACTGGTTTGTTTTGCTTTGGTTGTGACTGGTTTGTTTTGGTTTGGTTGTGACTGGTTTGGTTTGTTTTGGTTATGTCTGATTTGGATATGTGTGGTTTATTTTGGACGTGTCTGGTTTGGATGTGTCTCGTATTGTTTCTGTTCTGTCTGCTGCTGCTTGGAATGGGGAAATAAGAATTATTTTTGTGATGTGAAAACATTGAAATGATACTCAACTGGTTGTTGTTTGGGGAAATAATGATTCAATCAAACAAAACCAAAATGAATCTAGCAATATTGACACTGCTATTGTCACTGGTTGATAGATATTGTTGCTGATAGTGATACTGCTAGTTATTTATATATAGGTTACAGTATTGATAATGATACTCATAGGGATAGATATTCATAGTGGCACTGGTTGATAGGTAATGATTCTAATATTGATAGTGATTGACCAATATTGATACTGATTTGATAATGATTGATAGCTATTCATAATGATTAATTGATAGCAATGGCCAACCAATGGAAATAATGCTATCCTGCCACCCGGTCTCTGACTCAAGGCTTATAACTGCAAACTTTTTTTTTGTTAGGTCCCCGCCTGGAGACAGTGCCCCGGTAAACATATTCATAAAGAATACCTGAAGAAGAATACCAACCCCCCCCCCCCCCCCCCCCAGTCACCAAGCAGGACTCATCTATCTCAGCTTATAAAGGCTGACTCTGGTGACCCTGAGTGGTTATATGGCGTCGTGTTTCTGTCATATATAACGTCATATATAAAACATACCGCGCCACGCCACGCCTCCAACACACCATTTTAATCAAACCACAGTGCCCTGTCATGTCATAAAAGAGAGAGAGAGAGAGAGAGAGAGAGAGAGGGAGGGGGGGGGGAGAGAGAGAGAGAGAGAGAGGAAGAGAGAGGGGGGGGGAGAGAGGAGAGAGAGAGAGAGAGAGAGAGAGGAAAGGGACATGTTGGTTGGAGGACTGTCCTCCATAAACCGCCCCCCCCCCCCCCCCCCCCCCACACACACATTATTAACTCATTGCAAAAATTGCAGACTTTAATTTTGTCAGAAATCGAACACTGACAATTATGGATTAATTATGTTGAAAGTGAGTTTAATTTATTCATACATGCATACATAATTTAGGCCATATCACTATATTTACTATAACTAGTGTATGTTACATTTTGTCGATTGGCAGAGATAGTTTTTTCGGTTGTGTTAAAAAAACTATCACTATAAATACCAATTCAGTATTATATACAGCAAGAGAGAGAGAGAGAGAGAGAGAGCTGGGGGAGGGAGAGAGAGAGAGAGGGCTAGAGAGAAACAGCCAGAATGAAGGAGAGGGAACATGCCAGAGAATAATCATATTTGGAAATATCAAATTATGACTCCCCGCCCCCCCCCCCCCCCCCCCCCGCCCTTTTTTGTCCGTCGCCAGGCCTATATGTTTGACTTAATTTCCATTTGGAGGGAAATGAGAATGAATTGAGTTTTCCAGAGAGTGGTGGTCCGCAGCCTGGCTGGGTCTGTCTGTCTGTCTGTCTGGTCCCGGGGCCTCACAGACTCACACGGTCTCAGCCCCACCACACCCCACCAAGCCTCAGATGAGCCACATCATCCAGTCAGCCCATCCAACATCATCCTAGCCCCCCCCCTCCCAATAGAGAATCACAACCACTGAGACGTATTCAACATGGCCCCGCGGGAACCACTGCTACCGCTGCTACGCTACGACTACAGACACTTGAATCCTCGGCGACGTGTCGGAGCGAGGCTGAGATCAACCGAAGCGAAGACGCAACCGACCTTGGAGTCGCGACGAAACCAAAAAAAAGTTGGCGCCGCGCCGCCCGGCTCTAAAGGCACGATCCGTGTGGAGATTAGCGACAGGAACCAGAAACACAACATTGTTGCGTTCAGCGTTCGGGGTAATTTAATCCACGATGACATCGACTTCATTCCAATATCGGTGATTTACAAGCAGGTGAGGTGTTGGGGCGCATCTTGTGCAGCCCCCGATGCCTCCCGGGGGAGACGTCAGGGTTCAAACCCAGAACCTTTTGGCTGCGCCGAGTCTAACCACAAATGATAGAAACTAGATAGAAACTAGTCATACTCAATGACATTCCAGCTGCGTGACATGTTCCTCAGGTCTGTGCCAACCTAAACTCCTCCGCTCTGTTGTTCCTAGCCCCTCGTGTGTTATGTTCTGTTTTTATTGCCGTGGGAACAAGGAGAGGCCTGGTTCTTACGAAGCGGCACGCAAACGCAAAAAACGAAAAATCAGGTCACAGCCTTTTGAACAGAAGCTACCAGAAGCTCGGTTGGGTGTGATGCTTGGAAAGGTAACTTGTTTGGTGCATGCAAATCCTCGATGACGTAATGGCCCCGAGCTCCACGCCCGTTTTCTCAAGGCTCGTGAAAAAGAAACGAATATAGGTTGGCTAAAATGTTGAGGAGCAGCTCTTCGTGAAGTGCGTCGCCACACGTTCACTTTTAATGTGGAGGTGGAGGAGGACCTGGTGTGGTGGAGGAGGTGGAGGTGGAGGAGGACCTGGTGTGGAGGAGGAGGTGGAGGAGGACCTGGTGTGGAGGAGGAGGTGGAGGAGGTGGAGGAGGACCTGGTGTGGAGGAGGAGGAGGTGGAGGAGGACCTGGTGGTGGAGGAGGTGGAGGTGGAGGAGGACCTGGTGTGGAGGAGGAGGTGGAGGTGGAGGAGGACCTGGTGTGGAGGAGGAGGTGGAGGTGGAGGAGGACCTGGTGTGTAGGAGGAGTAGCTCTTCATGAAGTGCATCGCCACACATTCACTTTTAATGTGGAACGCGTGGATGTACACAATAATTAGTCATTCCAGAAATAATTCCCTTTGAGAACACATGCCCCTGTGTTCCAGATATTCTCAATGTACAGCTTGTGTATGTAAAACAAGGAGCCAATACAAATTGTGGATGTCAGAAATACCCCCCCCCCCCCCCCCCCAGATGCCAGGGACGGTGGATGGATGGTGGCGATGGTGGTGGTGGTGGTGGTGGTGGTGGAGGTGGTGTTGTCGTTGGTAAAGGAGTGTTCTGTGGTCGAGGGGACGGCGTGTGGGTGGGGAGGGTGTAGCTTGTGGGCTCTTGAACCAGAGGTGGGTACGAAGCCTACGTGGTTCATAATCCGTTATCAATGATAACAGATATGTATAAAGTATAAAGAAAGAACAATTATATAATATGAAGTGTCCTGAGTTGTTGGTAAATTATTATTATTATTTTGATTCTTCCTTTTCTCATGGTGCTATAAGTATTGGTTGTTAAGTAACTGTATTGTATTGACGGACCGTTGACAAGCAGACAAAATAAGACTTTTCTTTTTTGTATTTTGTGAAGTTGTACATGACCATGAGCGGAATAATTAAAAATGAAATGTAACGACAGTAAATGACATTATGGTTTATAAGAATGAGTTCATAAGTTGATAAGGGGGTACTATCTGTGTCTTACTAAGCATTTATACATGACATGTAAATAAAGGATCAAATCAACCACTTAGTTAAGTTATTAGCATTAACAAGACATAGCAACATGTAGTAGGGCTTAGTGTTCATGTTAGATGACTTTTTAACTACCGGAACCTACCATGAATTACAGCTTCACTACGTCTTGATAAAGCATTATTAACACGTTGTAATAGTAAATCATTAACGTACAGGTATCACTATCTTATATGAATTATTATCTTATCACACACACGCACACACACACGCACACACACACGCACGCACACACACACGCACACACACACACGCACGCACGCACACGCACGCACGCACACGCACGCACGCACGCACGCACGCACGCACCCACGCACACACACACACACACACACACACACACACACACACACACACACACACACCAACACACAACACACACACACACAACAACACACACACACACACACTAACCACACACTAACACACACACTAACACACACTACACACACACTAACACAACACACTAACACACACACACACACACACACTAACACACACACACATTAACACACACACACACAGTAACCTTCAGATTCATATTGTTCCGTGTCCGGCGGGGCAGACAGTAAGAACAATGCCAACATGTCTGCCG
>PIJE02000204.1:117915-131580 GCA_002895965.2 Coryphaenoides rupestris
GCAGCCTGTCCACGTGACGCCGCGCACGTCCCGACAGCTTGGAGTTGGTCAGAGCAGAGCACCACTTTTGGCCTTTCCTGCCTGCCACCTCTACCTCCACCCCCTCCCCACCCCTAATCTCCCCCCACACCCCCACCTCCACCTCCACCTCCACTCCCACACCCTCAGACCCACCGCCCTGCTCTGCACCAGGATGGAACCACACTTTCTGGCGGCTGGAAGCTATGTGTGTTTTTCAACGTACTGTAGATCGAGTCCCCACCTACCCCCCCCCCTCCCCCCCCCCCACACGCACACACACACACCATCCGCTTCTCTCGCATCCACCCCCGCCTCCTGTCTAGTCGTATCGCCGCGGCGATAGCCCGGAGGCTGCGCGCCCTCGTAAATCCATCAACCCTCCCCCACACCCTCCCCTCCCCCCCCCCCCCCCCCATCTGAATAATGAAAGACCACGTTAACCTTTATACATGTGAACACCCACCCTCCTCCAACTCCCACCGCCGCCACCCACCGGGATCCTTCTTCCCGTATGGTTGGAGTGTCTCGGTTTTTCCGTGTTGCAGCGTTCCTCACCGCGGCTCCTTCTCTGATTTTCTGTTGCATTTCCCTGGAGGTGCGCCATTGGGTTTTCTGTTTTTCTCTTGAAGTTTTCCATTCTTGGAGATTTCACTTGGCATACAACGAGAACAAGCATCTCCTTCTCCAGGGAAACCCCATGTTGAAAGAGAGTAGTGTGTGTGTGTGTGTGTGTGTGTGTGTGTGTGTGTGTGTGTGTGTCTCTTGTCAATTAACTCCAGTGTCTGCCATCCCAGCTGTACCAATATCATCATAATACATTTACATTACATTGAGTCACATTTCAGACAGATGCTTTTATGCAAAGCCACTTACGGCCGCGGCTGGGAACCACCATGCACACAAATTGACGCCAAATTGACCCCAAGCCTTTGGAGGGTGCTAATAACGGCCAGCCCAGCTACACACCCAGATGCTGTGTGATGTGGATGCTCTTAACTGGGAGGACTGTGTATCAGCTACACTTGCCGTTTTATTGCAGAGGTTGTAGTGGATTGTGGACAAAGCGCATGCTAGCGCGCTCCTGACTGTGTGTGTGTCGTGATGGCTGGTTTAAATCTGTGGGCCTAAATTAGTCAATGCACCTCACCCAGCCCCAGACTAACCAGCGGGTGCTAAAACCAGTCACCAACCACACACACACACACAAACCACAGATGAGAAACACATTCTTGGACTGGGTTTCAGCTGAAGGTGGTCTTGTGGTGTCTTCTGGGAGGGGCGGGGGGGGGGTGGTTAGCGTGAGGTTATTCGGTCAAATAGAATTCTCAAACTGGAGACATCGTTGTGTGGGTCTGCGGTTGCTCCTGCATAGACCGTTGTGTGGTGGCGTGTCTCAACTGGAGACATCGTTGTGTGGTGTCTGCGGTTGCTGTGGTGACCCGCAGAGCCCTGAACGACTGAGCTTGTGAATTTTTTTCACTTCCTACCAACCTCTGATCTTTGTGTACACACCGGCATTCGGTCAATATAGGTGTGTGTGTGGTGTGTGTGGTGGGTGTGTGTGTCTGTGTGTGCGTGTGTGTGTGTGTGTGGTGTGTGTGTGTGGGGGGGGGGGGGGCATTTGTTGCTTTTTAATGTGTTGCACTGTCCTTCACTGACTCATGGTTTTTCCTGTTTTTCTCTCCTCTTTGTTTGCATACACAAGTGCGAGGTCAAAGGTCTTTGCACTCAGAGAGACGCCTCGGTCACCATATTTGGTCAAAAGCGCTGACCTCAAAACAAGTGTTAGATAACCGCTGACACGAGAAAAGACACAAACAAGCAGCTTACATCCGCTTTCTTGCTTTCTTTTTAGGTGTTTTAGGTAGCCTTCTTTATTTTCTGACAGCCTACCGAAATAAAATGTTCTTTTGGATTTACAGCCTAAGGCGTCTCTGTGTCAATCATTAGGCTGTACACACAAACTGTGTCTCTCTCCTGTCACGCCGTGCGGAATCACCGGTGGTTTTATGAATGGCCAATCATTCGTGAGGCAACTTGTAGCCGACACACTTTTTAGGCGTACTCATCCGAACGCATTCAGCCACCGGGGCTTGCAATGCGAAAGTCACTCAATCTCCGGACGTATCGCTCTCCAGGATCTCTCCAGGATCTCTCCAGGATCTCTCCAGGATCTCTCCAGGAATCTTTCTTTAATTTAGGCACAGATTCTCCTGCATTGTGGCCCGGGCTAAACCAACCAGAAGTGAAACCTTGTTGATGTTGATGGCCACTCGAGAGAATTTAAAGCTTGTCTGAGTACTTATGTAATGCGTGTGCCGCGTTTCGATATCACAAATGGCTCCACTATAACAAAGCTCACAAAACAGTTGGGCGACACGAAGACAGGTTTGTGTTTTGCTTGCAACGACTGTGCATGTCTTGTGGTGTAAAACATCCAGGCGGTGGATGAGAGAAGACTGCAGACAGAGCGGGGGTTAACGGGTCGCTTTTCTCCACGTTAACCAGCGAGGGCTTGATTCAAGATTCAAGAACTTTATTGACTTCATTGACCTTGCAGTGATGAGTGGCCTAAATGTAAATGTGAAAAACATCTCCATATCTTGTGTTGTTTTCTTTCTAGTTTTGCTTCTCCCTCTCTCTCACACAAACGTGGTTTGCATGTAACTCACCACGCCGAGCGACTCATCGAGGTGTTGCGAAACACTCTGCAGACGGAACGCTAACGGAGCGTTCGATATCGTCATCCAGCGCTTTGGTGGGTGGGTTGGTGTGTTCTTAATTTATTTAATTTTGGAGTTTTGTGTAATCTGAAACTCTCTCTCTCTCTCTCTCTCTCTCTCTCTCCCTCGCAACTAGTTAGTATTTCCTGGCTGTCGTTATAATTGTACGATAACATTGGCAAAGAGCACCTTGAATCATTCCAAGGCGAAGGCTCCAGGCTTGGGCAGAGCGGTTCCTGAAAGTCGCTGATGTTTCATGGTGATGCATCTTTCAGTTTGTTGTTTGTGTTGTTGTCGGGGGTGATGGGGCGGGCGGGGGGGGGGGGGGGGGGGGGGGGGGGCGGTGGGGGGTGGGGGACCATCAGTAGCCAATCAACATTGCAGTCGGCGCGCTCTCCAACCCCACCCTCCTCCTTCCCCCCCACCCAGCCACACCTCCAGATGTCACTCCCACATCCAGACGGAGGGGGGGGGGGGGGGCCTGGAGGGGGGGTGGGTACTAGGGCGATGGGGGAATGCCTGGCGACCTTCCTGAGCCTCCGGTGTGACACTGATTGTTCATCGATGTGACATCCCGACCTCTTCTCTGGTGCAGGATGTGATGGGAGGGGGAGGTAGAGGGAGAGGCAAGGGGGAGGTAGGGGGGAGGTAGGGGGGAGGCAAGGGGGAGGTAGGGGGGAGGCAAAGGGGAGGTAGGGGGGAGGTAGGGGGAGGTAGGGGGGATCGGCCAGACGGTGATGGGTTGTGTCAAGCCGAGGTGGTAAAATGCTCCGGTGACCCATGAATATTGAACCTGCCTGCAGGGCTCGGACTGGCTCACTATCTGGTTCTGGCCATCCCCAGGTGTGTGTGTGTGTGTGTGTGTGTGTGTGCTATTTATGTGTTGACATGAACATGGTATATACAGTATGTACTGTATATATAGCATGCATCATGTGTGTGTATGTTTGTGCCTGCATGTGAGTGTTTCTGTGTGTATGTACAGTGTGTGTGTGTGTGTGTGTGTGTGTGTGTGTGCGTGTGTGTGTTTATGCAAGCTGTCCAATGAGATTTACAGTCGCTCTGACATCCCATACTTTTGACAAGAGTCACGTGAACCAGAATATGAATTCTGATCACCAACCCTGATACATTTACATTCATTAGTGGCACTCACACTGCTAGGGACACAATATATTATAATATTATACTAGTTCCACAGGTATTTCACTTCCTGTCGGGCATTGTAAATTAAGTGACTTTTAAAACTAAACTGTGGTGCAGTGCTGGAATAATCCCAGAAACATGTCATGTCGATAACAAATGTCCCATAACCGACTCCCCGATTGAATATCCCTGAACATTGCAAGCTAATTATTGGAACAGAAAAATAAAGTGAGAAAGCGTCATCCTGGGCAGTGGTGGGCCTGCACGACGTGTCTCTGAATTCACTGAGAGTTGCTCTGGATATAAACGTCTGCAAAATATACTTCTTGTGATAGTAACTGTTCCCAGTCCAGCCTCCTGTCGGCAGTCCGACTGAACGGAGCGTGGACTGGTTTTTATTTTGAGTGTAGCAGGAAAGCAGTATAGTGCTCTGGTGGTTACTACCACAATAAGGCTACAACTAGAAAGCCCCTAAAGTCTTTTTCTGAAGCAAATTAATTAGATGGCACATGGGCTAACATGGGCTGTTGTTTATTTAAAAACACACAGAGAAAGAGAGAGAGAGAGAGAGAGAGAGAGAGAGAGAGAGAGAGAGAGAGAGAGAGAGAGAGAGAGAGAGGGAATACTAGCCAGGGAGAGCGCTAGAAAGACAGACAGGGAGATGGAAAGAGAGGCAGAGATAAAGTGGTGAGAGATAGTGTAGAAATAACAAACAGAGAAGTAAACACTGATGGAGAGAGAGAGAGAGAGAGAGAGAGAGAGAGAGAGAGACAGAGACAGAGAGAGCAGAGAGAGAGAGAGAGAGAGAGAGAGAGAGCGACTAATGAGGCAACCGCGGGGCCTCCACCCGGTCGTCAACGGTAACTGGGTCACTCCATTGCTGTGGTGGTGGTGTTGCTGGTGGAGGATGGGGGGGATGGCGGGGGGGGGGGGGGTTGGTTGAGGGTGGCAGGGCCGACGGGTGCCGTCTGACCGGCTCCGTGTCACGAGGAAATGTAATGCTGGCTCTAGCTTACTCAGTCGTCTCACTTGAAGGAGAGAAGCCGACGACGCCTTCGGCCAGATTCACTGTAACTCCGACGTTACTTTACACTGTATTGAGTGGGGTGATGCGTTTAGGGGGAGGGTCTGTGCATTTCCTTGTTTATTACAACAGGGGGTGGACACCAAATCCTTCTGGTATGATGCTGCCCCCTATTTTGTGTGCACTAATTCAACAGCTGGTTAGATCGTATGCATTGCACCTTTAACATCCTTTCAAGTACATTTCTGTCCGTTCATACTTATGTTAGGTATATCTAAAGGGGTGCCAATTTGATGCATTAAGTATTGCGTAATAAAACTGACGTACAGGATGTAGAAAATACCTCTCTAAAAATATCAGAGAAATCAGGATGGACATATGGATTGGATTTATAAAACTACACCCGAGAAACAACAAAATACAAATCAGAAAATACGTTAAAACAACTGCATATCAACAATTCTCTTCGGGTTGCAGACCCCCTTCACAGCGTTTCCTTCCCCTGGATGTGTGTTGGTGATGAGTGGATGTGTGTGTGCACACAAGGGGTGTGTGTGTGCGTGTGCGTGTGTGTGTAGAAAGGATGTGTATAAGAATGAGGGAGGAGCTACCGGTCCCCTGGTGAGAGTTTCCCAGCTGGCTTTATATGCCACGCCCTCACCAGGTGCGCGCGATGAGTAATTCGCTTCCCCGCTGCTGCCAGCTGCCCCTGTACGGCCGCTACAGAGACTGCAGGGGACGCAGGGGGTCATGAAAACTCCTGTAGGTGGTTCCTACAGGAAATCCAAAAGAATAAAACAATAACGACCCATTTTTGCGACCCCGTCCCATCTCCGGTCGCCGAGCATCCGACTTGAGAAACGAAGACAAAATAGATCACATAAACAAATAGATTATTCAAGCCCTAGAAAGAGCATCAGCAATGACATCATCAACACCTCGGAGGTGCTTAATGTGTTAACGGATACCGCTGAAGTAGAAGACCCCAGCGCATTATCCTCTAGTTTGAGTTCCTCATCCTGTCTATGAACATCGTCGATTGTGATCGTTGTAGACAGTAATAGGACTGAGAGCGGAACCCAAATAAACCTCCAAATACTGTACTGCCAGGACGAGCGCTAGTGCCTCCTTCTCCACGGTGGAATAGGCCATCTAGTGTCAGTTGAATTTCTTGGAGAAATAGCAAACCGGATGTTCAACACCATCTGATCCCAGGCCTGAAATGGACGACTAATGATGGCCAGCATAGCTAGCATCTGATCTCCTGTCTCAAAACACCGAGCCACAGCTTTGCGATCGAACAGCCGCTGCATCTTACACTGCGACTTTGTTGACGCCTTCCTCAGAGCGGCACAGGCTTGATACAGGCGGTATCTGAAACCACTAATGCACATGTCCATGTCCAATGTCCATTACATTGGTTGTTTGGTGCTCCATTCACCCGCCAAGACGGCTATAGGTCCCCTAACTGCATGGCTAAAGACCAGCTTGTTGGGACTAAACCCAAAACTTTCCTGGGCAACCTTGCATATCGCCAACTATAGCCAGGGGAGACCCTCCTCCCAATCACTAACCCTAACCCTAACCCTAACCCTAACCCTAACACAATAAGATCTCAACATTGCTTTTAAACTCTGATGAAACCTTTCAAGAGTCCCCTGACTCTATGGATGGTAAGCACTAGAAATGTTATGTCTGGCTTTAAGCTGGCACATGGCCTTAGCAAGCAGCTTGTGTCCCTTGGTCCAAAATGTGTCCCTTGGTCCAATTCAATAACTCGTGGGATCCCAAAGGTGGACATGAAGTTAGAGCCTTCAGGATAGAGTGAGCGGTAATGGATCTGAGAGTGTAGGCAGAAGGGTAGTGAGTGGACTGACACATTATGGTTAAGAGGTAGCAGTTTCCAGCTCGTGAACGGGGGAGTGGTCCAACACAATCCACAAGGAGATGACTACAGCAGGAATAGGCTGTAATGGTGCCATGGGTATCTTCTGGATGTGTTTAAATTACAAAAGGGCAGTCGGACAACAAACTTACTTTTGTAATAAAGAAGTAATAAGTAATTTATTTGACCAATCAATACAGCAAAGTACATGTCTCTGTCCGTGGGGTCTTTAACTCACACCTCCGGAGGAAGTTGTTGTGCATCTCGGGGGAGGTTGGGGACATGGAATCCGAGTGGGCCATGTTTAGAGCCTCCATTGTAGAGGCTGCTGCTAGGAGCTGTGGTTAAAAGGCTGTCTGTGCCTGTCATGGCGGCAACCTAAGAACCCGTTAGTGGACACCAGCGGTGAAGGAAGCTGTCAGACTGAAGAAGTAGGCCTTTTCGAGCTCGGTTGGCCCGGGGGTCTCCTGAAACCGCAAAAGGGTACCGGGAGACCAGAAGAGCTGCAGCTTCAGAGGTCACCGAAGCAAAACCCTGGGTGTGGGAGGTGTTCGGGGAGGCTATGGAGAAGGATTTTCGGTTGGCCTCAAGGAAGTTCTGGCAAACCATTCAGCGCCTCAGGAAGGGAAAGCAGAGCTTGGCTTAGGCTGTGCACAGTCAGGGAGGAGAACTGCTGACCCAAACTGAGGATATTGTTGGCCAGTGAGAATATCTCCAGGGTGATGGAAAGGAGGCTCCCCGTGGGTCTCCTCCCAGTTGGACGTGCCCGGAAAACCTCAAAGGGAGGCGCCCGGGGGGCATCCTAATCAGATGCCCGAACCACCTCAGCTGACTCCTTTCGATGCGGAGGAGCAGCGGCTCTACTCCGAGCTCCCTCCGGATGTCTGAGCTCCTCACCCTATCTCTAAGGCTGAGCCCAGCCACCCTGCGGAGGAAACTCATTTCGGCCGCTTGTATCCGCGATCTCATTCTTTCGGTCACTACCCAAAGCTCGTGACCATAGGTGAGGGTTGGAACGTAGATGGACCTGTAAATCGAAAGCTTCGCCTTCCGGCTCAGCTCCCTCTTCACCACAACGGACCGGTACAGCGCCCGCATCACTGCAGACGCTGCACCAATCCGTCTGTCCATCTCCCGCTCCATTTTGCCCTCACTCGTGAACAAGACCCCAGATACTTGAACTCGGAGGTGGAGGTGCTGACTCTCATCCCGACCGCTTCACACTCGGCTGCAAACCGCCCAGTGCATGCTGGAGGTCACGGTCTGATGTAGCCAACAGAACCACATCATCTGCAAAGAGCAGAGATGCAATTCTGAGGTCCCCAAACCGGACACTCTCCTCACCTCGGCTGCGCCTTGAGATTCTGTCCATGAAGATCACGAACAGAATCGGTGACAAGGGACAACCTTGGCGGAGTCCAACACCCACTGAGAACGTGCTTGACTTTGTGCAGAGAATACAGACACAGCTCTCACTTTGGTTATACAAGGACCAAATGTCTCGTACCATAATGTGTCAGTCCACTCAGCTGGCGGTGAATTGTGAATTGTATGTAAGCAGTGTGATTCCTTGATAAACCCTTGGGTTCCTTGGGTTCAGTAGTTCCTCAAAATATTCTTTCCACTGTCGGGCATTGTAAATTAAGTGACTTTTAAAACTAAACTGTGGTGCAGTGCTGGAATAATCCCAGAAACATGTCATGTCGATAACAAATGTCCCATAACCGACTCCCCGATTGAATATCCCTGAACATTGCAAGCTAATTATTGGAACAGAAAAATAAAGTGAGAAAGCGTCATCCTGGGCAGTGGTGGGCCTGCACGACGTGTCTCTGAATTCACTGAGAGTTGCTCTGGATATAAACGTCTGCAAAATATACTTCTTGTGATAGTAACTGTTCCCAGTCCAGCCTCCTGTCGGCAGTCCGACTGAACGGAGCGTGGACTGGTTTTTATTTTGAGTGTAGCAGGAAAGCAGTATAGTGCTCTGGTGGTTACTACCACAATAAGGCTACAACTAGAAAGCCCCTAAAGTCTTTTTCTGAAGCAAATTAATTAGATGGCACATGGGCTAACATGGGCTGTTGTTTATTTAAAAACACACAGAGAAAGAGAGAGAGAGAGAGAGAGAGAGAGAGAGAGAGAGAGAGAGAGAGAGAGAGAGAGAGAGAGGGAATACTAGCCAGGGAGAGCGCTAGAAAGACAGACAGGGAGATGGAAAGAGAGGCAGAGATAAAGTGGTGAGAGATAGTGGTAGAAATAACAAACAGAGAAGTAAACACTGATGGAGAGAGAGAGAGAGAGAGAGACAGAGAGAGAGAGAGAGAGAGAGAGAGAGAGAGAGAGAGAGAGAGAGAGAGAGAGAGAGAGAGAGAGAGAGAGACAGAGAGAGCGACTAATGAGGCAACCGCGGGGCCTCCACCCGGTCGTCAACGGTAACTGGGTCACTCCATTGCTGTGGTGGTGGTGTTGCTGGTGGAGGATGGGGGGGATGGCGGTCTGGTGGTGGTGGGGGGGGGGGGGGTTGGTTGAGGGTGGCAGGGCCGACGGGTGCCGTCTGACCGGTCCGTGTCACGAGGAAATGTAATGCTGGCTCTAGCTTACTCAGTCGACTCACTTGAAGGAGAGAAGCTGACGACGCCTTTCGGCCAGATTCACTGTAAATCCGACGTTACTTTACACTGTGTGGGGTGATGCGTTTAGGGGGAGGGTCTGTGCATTTCCTTGTTTATTACAACAGGGGGTGGACACCAAATCCTTCTGGTATGATGCTGCCCCCTATTTTGTGTTCACTAATTCAACAGCTGGTTAGATCGTATGCATTGCACCTTTAACATCCTTTCAAGTACATTTCTGTCCGTTCATACTTATGTTAGGTATATCTAAAGGGGTGCCAATTTGATGCATTAAGTATTGCGTAATAAAACTGACGTACAGGATGTAGAAAATACCTCTCTAAAAATATCAGAGAAATCAGGATGGACATATGGATTGGATTTATAAAACTACACCCGAGAAACAACAAAATACAAATCAGAAAATACGTTAAAACAACTGCATATCAACAATTCTCTTCGGGTTGCAGACCCCCTTCACAGCGTTTCCTTCCCCTGGATGTGTGTTGGTGATGAGTGGATGTGTGTGTGCACTGATCAATAACCAATCACAGCAACGCACACGGAGAAGGCTCGAGATTAGAAAGACGAAACAAAAGCTAAGAGACCAAAAGAGAAAGCGATAGGCCATCAGGAAATCGAAAAAAATTAAACAAAAAAAAAAAGAATAGAGAGGGAAGAGGAAAACAGAGGAAGAGAGCATGGCAACCACTCCTCATCCTCCCTCCCCGCCCAACCAGGATACGGGCCTCGGCTAAAGAAAGGGAGCCTCGAATGCAATAACCCCCTATGCTGCCCTCGATATGTGTAGAGTATATCTTGGCTTTACGCTAAACACCTTCTGTTCATCACGACTCTGAAGACGGTTGTCAGTTGTCCACAGGTTTAATAATTAGAAAAGGGTAAAACTGAGAATAAACAGAAAGCATAATCAGATAAATGCAATGTAAACGTGTTGTAAACACACTTGTCGTTAATTAAATGACTTAAATTAACACACTTGTGTCTAAACATGTATTATGTATTTCTAAACGATGTATCATATATTATACTTCTAAACCTTTGTCGCCATTTGACGTCAATCTGCACAAAACAAATCTTAAAACGTCAAATAATGAATAACAATCATACAATCACACAATACATACAATCATATGCAATCATACGGTAAGGTTATAATATCACATTACATACGGACGATGCTACGTATGGCATGGGATGTGAGCGACATTGCAGATGTAAACAAACAGTCGGACATAGCGGAACTCTTTGCCATGTGCGTCCTTAATGACTTTACGTGACTTCCTGAACTTCTTAAAGGGACCACTACCCCCTAGTGGCAGGTTACATGAATTGACGTAACACATAGGGAACTGCATTACGGTAACAGAACACCCCCCAACTCCAAAACGGTAGGGAAGCAAGTAGAGGTGCACCAGCACAAGATACATACAGAGGGATCATTGGGCAATAGCGTCTTATGAGGTGATGAGTGTGTGTGTGTGTGCACACAAGGGGTGTGTGTGTGCGTGTGCGTGTGTGTGTAGAAAGGATGTGTATAAGAATGAGGGAGGAGCTACCGGTCCCCTGGTGAGAGTTTCCCAGCTGGCTTTATATGCCACGCCCTCACCAGGTGCGCGCGATGAGTAATTCGCTTCCCCGCTGCTGCCAGCTGCCCCTGTACGGCCGCTACAGAGACTGCAGGGGACGCAGGGGGTCATGAAAACTCCTGTAGGTGGTTCCTACAGGAAATCCAAAAGAATAAAACAATAACGACCCATTTTTGCGACCCCGTCCCATCTCCGGTCGCCGAGCATCCGACTTGAGAAACGAAGACAAAATAGATCACATAAACAAATAGATTATTCAAGCCCTAGAAAGAGCATCAGCAATGACATCATCAACACCTCGGAGGTGCTTAATGTGTTAACGGATACCGCTGAAGTAGAAGACCCCAGCGCATTATCCTCTGGTTTGAGTTCCTCATTATGTCTATGAACACCAGTGGATTGTGATCGGTGTAGACTGTAATAGGACTGAGAGCGGAACCCAAATAAACCTCCAAATACTGTACTGCCAGGACGAGCGCTAGTGCCTCCTTCTCCACGGTGGAATAGGCCATCTAGTGTCAGTTGAATTTCTTGGAGAAATAGCAAACCGGATGTTCAACACCATCTGATCCCAGGCCTGAAATGGACGACTAATGATGGCCAGCATAGCTAGCATCTGATCTCCTGTCTCAAAACACCGAGCCACAGCTTTGCGATCGAACAGCCGCTGCATCTTACACTGCGACTTTGTTGACGCCTTCCTCAGAGCGGCACAGGCTTGATACAGGCGGTATCTGAAACCACTAATGCACATGTCCATGTCCAATGTCCATTACATTGGTTGTTTGGTGCTCCAGTCACCCGCCAAGACGGCTATAGGTCCCCTAACTGCATGGCTAGGGTTAGACCAGCTTGTTGGGACTAAACCCAAAACTTTCCTGGGCAACCTTGCATATCGCCAACTATAGCCAGGGGAGACCCTCCCTAACCCTAACCCTAACACAATAAGATCTCAACATTGCTTTTAAACTCTGATGAAACCTTTCAAGAGTCCCCTGACTCTATGGATGGTAAGCACTAGAAATGTTATGTCTGGCTTTAAGCTGGCACATGGCCTTAGCAAGCAGCTTGTGTCCCTTGGTCCAAAATGTGTCCCTTGGTCCAATTCAATAACTCGTGGGATCCCAAAGGTGGACATGAAGTTAGAGCCTTCAGGATAGAGTGAGCGGTAATGGGGGAGTGGTCCAACACAATCCACAAGGAGATGACTACAGCAGGAATAGGCTGTAATGGTGCCATGGGTATCTTCTGGATGTGTTTAAATTACAAAAGGGCAGTCGGACAACAAACTTACTTTTGTAATAAAGAAGTAATAAGTAATTTATTTGACCAATCAATACAGCAAAGTAAGCCCCTGTCCATGAGGTCTTTAACTCTCACCTCCGGAAGAACTTCTCGTGCATCCCGGGGGAGGTTGGGGACATGGAATCCGAGTGGGCCATGTTTAGAGCCTCCATTGTAGAGGCTGCTGCTAGGAGCTGTGGGCTGTCTGTGCCTGTCATGGCGGCAACCTAAGAACCCGTTAGTGGACACCAGCGGTGAAGGAAGCTGTCAGACTGAAGAAGTAGGCCTTTCGAGCTCGGTTGGCCTGGGGGTCTCCTGAAACCGCAAAAGGGTACCGGGAGACCAGAAGAGCTGCAGCTTCAGAGGTCACCGAAGCAAAACCCTGGGTGTGGGAGGTGTTCGGGGAGGCTATGGAGAAGGATTTTCGGTTGGCCTCAAGGAAGTTCTGGCAAACCATTCAGCGCCTCAGGAAGGGAAAGCAGAGCTTGGCTTAGGCTGTGCTCAGTCGGGGAGGAGAACTGCTGACCCAAAGGATATTGTGGTTTATCAAGGAATCACACTGCTTACATACAATTCACAATTCACCGCCAGCTGAGTGGACTGACACATTATGGTACGAGACATTTGGTCCTTGTATAACCAAAGTGAGAGCTGTGTCTGTATTCTCTGCACAAAGTCAAGCACGTTCTCAGTGGGTGTTGGACTCCGCCAAGGTTGTCCCTTGTCACCGATTCTGTTCGTGATCTTCATGGACAGAATCTCAAGGCGCAGCCGAGGTGAGGAGAGTGTCCGGTTTGGGGACCTCAGAATTGCATCTCTGCTCTTTGCAGATGATGTGGTTCTGTTGGCTACATCAGACCATGACCTCCAGCATGCACTGGGACGGTATGCAGCAGAGTCTGAAGTGGTCAAGATGAGAGTCAGCACCTCCACCTCCGAGTTCAAGTATCTCGGGGTCTTGTTCACGAGTGAGGGCAAAATGGAGCGGGAGATGGACAGACGGATTGGTGCGGCATCTGCAGTGATGCGGGCGCTGTACCGGTCCGTTGTGGTGAAGAGGGAGCTGAGCCGGAAGGCGAAGCTTTCGATTTACAGGTCCATCTACGTTCCAACCCTCACCTATGGTCACGAGCTTTGGGTAGTGACCGAAAGAATGAGATCGCGGATACAAGCGGCCAAAATGAGTTTCCTCCGCAGGGTGGCTGGGCTCAGCCTTAGAGATAGGGTGAGGAGCTCAGACATCCGGAGGGAGCTCGGAGTAGAGCCGCTGCTCCCATCGAAAGGAGTCAGCTGAGGTGGTTCGGGCATCTGATTAGGATGCCCCCCGGGCGCCTCCCTTTGGTTTGGCACGTCAAAC
>PIJE02000204.1:132204-137204 GCA_002895965.2 Coryphaenoides rupestris
ACATTTCCCTCGGCGTCTCTCTCTCTCTCCTTTCTCTCTGTCTCTCTCTCTCTCTCTCTCTCCCGAGATGCAAACACCCACATCTAAATGTATTTATTTGTATTCTTAAGTTGCATCAAATAAAAACAGTATCCTGTTGCAACGACACGAGTGAGATCTTAAATGATGAGAACACAAGAGACGGGGGCTCTGTGATCTGGACAAACCACTTTATTTCTGATATGGGAACTATACACTGTACATTCAGTCACTGTAGTATATAAGCATAGCTATTTTCAAACATAATCTCATAAAGTCCTTTACTTTACATTATAGTCCGGTGTGAGGTGAGGCGGGTGAGGTGGGTGTTTTTGGGGAGGTGGAGAGGGGAAATGGGGGTGGGGGTGAGGGGTCGGAAAAAAAAGCAGTGAAAGGATGATCGAAGCCGGGGGGGGGGGGGGGGAGTGGGGAGGTCGATAAATAAGCCAAGCCGTTTTTTTCTTCTCATACTGTATATGTGGCATTAATAAATGGAGAGCTTACGTTTCCCTCTTAGATAAAAAATATTTCTAGAATGCTGAGTGTATATAGCGTTAGCAGCAGCGGTAGGGCTAGTGGGACACGGGGGGGAGGACGGGGGAGGGGGGAGGGGGGTGTTCGGGGGAGGGTCTTGCACGGGTGGCGCAGTCTTGACCTTTAACCTGTCGTGTTTCCTTAGCACACGTCAGCTACTGGATACTGAAGATAATGTTAAAAATATATTTAGATATATGAACCGGTGGAAAAAAAAAAGCCATTCAATATAAAGACTACAGTAAAAAAAAGAAAAGAAAAATGAAACAAAAAATAAAAATAGTTAATAAACATCATGTGTATGTCGGGGGAATTCTCATATGCACTGCGATCGTTTTAGTTTTTCCGAAACACCGTTCTCGGTTAAAAACGTAAATTACAAAACAAAACAAACGAAAACAAGACAGCTAATGTTGGAAACAAATTCTTCTTTTTGAAAAAAAAGAAAGAAAAAAAAGAAAACACCATGTACATATATAATACAATATTGTCAAATGAAAAAAATATTTACATGTGTAAATTGTTATTCAAATGTGGCTATATTGGCTCTATTTATATGGACTATTATTGCTGCTTTATTTTCCATTATTTAGCAAAATCATTTTTTGATTAGAAAACAACGTTGTTAAACTTACATTTGTCGCCTTTACATGGGAGTGCCAAAAGCCAATTTTTTTTAAATTTCATTTTCTTGGCCTCTCTTTTGTAGAAAACCATGCGTAAAGTAAACTACAGTAAAGGATATCAAGTCCTTTGAGTGTAAAAACAACTAGAAAATGTACCAATTTTAGGTCTGTTTTAAACCGCAGACTCTCTTAACAACGCTGGACTTTGTCGTGTTGGTTAAGAAATAAGCTATAAATGTATAAGCCCCTCTTCGCTATCAGACCCGCTCACCTCGAGACGGCTCGACCAGGTTGTGAGTCAAAGGGGAGGCCAGTATGTACAACCAAGAGCAACAATTCACCATCTTCTGCAATGGTACAAGTGGCTTCTTTTTGTTTACTTACTGTATGTATAGAAAACGGCTTGCATGCATAATCATTTATTTGTAAAGGAAGAAAAAAAAACACTCATTCAAAAAACCAAAAACAAAAAAAAGCATTTCGCATCAAGCAATTATTAAGTTGTTTTTTTTTCCCCCCAAACGGTGAAAAAAAATCCAACACATACTGTCGAGAAACATTTTTGTAAACTTGTTTGAGAAATACTGTTAGAAAAGAGCTGCTGAGCAAGGTGATTGTTTTATTATTATTATTATTATTATTATTATTATTATCAGAAGATTCTAGACTTCTCCTTTAGTTTGAGCACACTGACATCTCACTACAGTGTAAATCTTCACAGTAGCGGCACACAGCTTCCGTCCGCACGCGCACAACGTAGCTGGCCGGCGCCGGCGAGCTGAGCGACTCTGAGCTTCGAGACGGTATATCTCGGCGACGCTACGCTACGCTACGCTAGCGCCGCTAAGGTACGGGTGACCCCCTAAGCTAGCGCCGCTGAGCCGAGCGACGACAGTGGCGACATCAGTGCTCCTGCTCTGGAAACCCAGCGCCTACGTCCAGGCACTTGAGGTTGTCCAGCATTTGCAATTTAGACGTTTGTTTGTTTGTTTGTTTGTTTGTTTGTTTGTTTTTGTTGCATGTGCAAAGTTGTGTGTGTGTGTGTGTGTGTGTGTGTGTTTTATGATAAGGTCAATACTATATATGCTGTTTGTATAAAAAAAATCTTTAAATCTTTTCTCTCTCTTCTAAATAAAGACAGATTGCTTTATACTGCGTAACACAATAAACCTTTAAACGTACAGTATCAATGCCCGATATTGACTAATATGGATAGCAAACCTTCTCAAATGTCATGCATAAAAAATATAGTTTTCTATTGAAAAGGAGTGAACATAACAGACAAGCAATAAAATATCCCCACATTTAAACCACCAACAACCAAAACAAAAAATGGCGCCAACACAAGGTACATGTGGACTGTGTGTGGGGCCCACTGTGTGATCGGAGCTTTCTTTAGATCGTTTTTTTTTAAAATAAAAATCTGCATTTTAATCAAAACCACTGGAGTTTTAACGTGTTTGCTTCCGGGCTTTTATCCGATGTGTTTCACCCAAGTCTGTAATCATTTCTCAAGCCTCATGGAATTAGGGTGGGATGGGGGGGGGGGGGGGGTGGTCTGCCTAACAGTTTGAACTTTTCTTAACAGTTACAATAATCGTCTCAATAATCCTCGACTGCGTCACCAAGTAACTTCGACTTCTTTCTTCTTCTTTTTTCGAATTCAAATGGTTTGTTTTAATTCAGAATGGAACCTCAATTTATACTTCAATTTGGATGAATTTAATCAACTTCTATGGGGTAAAGTAAGGAGTTTTTCTTAATTTTCTTTTTGAATGGAATCAAAGCAATCGTCAATTACGATGCACTGTATCCCACCGGCTATGACAAAGTGCGATTCATTGATAAAAAGGAAGAAAATTTAACAAAACAAACACATATTTCTATTTACATACCATAATTTAATTCAAAAGAATATTCTGTGGTTCTTGCTAAGGGCTTGAAACAGCCAGTCCTAAAATTATAGCAATCAGCAATATAGCATTGACACAAGATGTTTCCAATTCCAGTTTATCTTCAGAAAGTAAGACCTCAATGCTGATGACACATGCTGCCTACATATGTGTGTATGTATGTTTGTGGGCGCGCGCGCGTGTGTGTGTGTGTGTGTACACGCACACACATGAATGTAGTGTTCTGGGCAGGAAGTGCTGAAAGAAAGGATCTTGGAGTTTTGAACGGGAATACAGACTTGCAAAACAGATCTCAACCCAAAAGCAAACCTTCCCAACCCTTCAGGAAAAACAAAACAAAACAAAAGGAAAATGACAATTATGCGAATCAAGAATAGTAAGACGAATAAACTTGGAATCGAAGGGTGATTTAAGGGTTCACGCGTCGGGATGGACAGACTGCGGGGTGGTGGCACTGAGTCTGGCGTGGTATCCTTGTGTTGTTTGTCTTGTTGCTTGTTGTCTGTCTTTTTGTCTGTGTCTTTGAATTCATTTCTAAGCTCTGATAGCACAGAGAAACAACAACAACAACAAACAACAACAACAACAACAACAACAAACGGTGTGTGTGTGTGGTGTGTGGTGTGTGTGTGTGTTTTCTTTTCTTTACATAATGGCTGTGTAGTCTCTCGTCATCGTGCTCATCATAGTCGTTGGACTCCTCCCCCCCACCCCTCAAACCCTCCCCCTCCCCCTCCCCCTCCCCTCCTCCTCTCAGTGTTCAGGGTGCTGGGTGTGGGCGGGGTGGACGTTAGAAGGAGAAGCTGTGGGAGTGATCAGAGTCCCCCCCCCCCCCCCACCACCCCTCGGCCAAACCACCAACAATCTCCAAAAAAAGTTCTGGTATGAGCTGGTCCGACGTTTTTTTTTTCACCAATCGTGTCCGTCGTCCCCATGACAACAGCGTCATCCCCCCTCACCCCCCACCCCTTCACAACGTTACGACCGCCACGCTCCCAGAGTCCTTTGTTCATCAACAACAACAACAACTGATGACCGTAATATTTCAGTGCTCGTGTGGGTTACTAGTCGTGTGTTCTTTTGGTCCCCCCCCCCCCCACCGCCCGCTCGTTAGACGTCCTTTTTAATGTCCCCCCCCCATCTCTCTTCTCTCTTCTCTCTCCTCTCTCCCACCCCGGCTTGGGTTTGGGGGAGCCCCATCGTGTGGTGGGGTCCAGGACCAGACCCCCCCCGCCCGGGCCTGTGAGCGGATTCACCGTACAAAACGAAAAAAGAGGCGGTGGTCCGTCACGACCGGGGTCCGTCCCCTGGAGTCTGAGTTGGTGGGGCGAGAAGACCCCTCATACCTATAGACCCCTCCCCCCCGGCGGGCCTGGCCAGCAGTGCTCTGGGTCCACATGGCGGCGGGGGGGGGGGCCGTGGGGTCGGGGGTGCTCGAGTCCGAGAGAGGGAGGAAGGGGAGGCGAGGTGGGGTTGGGGCGGCATGTGACGGGTGCGGCGGAGGAGGTGGAGAACAGAAGTGTCAGTTGCCGGCGGCGGCGGCGGCGTGCTTGTGCTGCGCGGAGGAGGCGTCCATGTTGGCGAGGTCGGCCGACTTGGGCCACAGCTGCTGCTGCAGCTCCTTGACCACGCGCTCCAGGTGCTGGCGGGCCTCGCGCTCCAGCAGCAGGTCGGCGCGCAGCAGCTCCCGGTCGGCCTCGGCGTGCTGCAGCTTCACCTGGAGCTCCTCGATCTGCAACCGCACACATAGTTCTCTCCTTTTAGAACTTCCTCTGCTATGGTAAATGGATTGCATTTATATCATCGCTTTTATCCAAAGCTGCTTTACAGTATTGCCTCACATTCACCCATTCATACACCGACGGCGGTGTCAACCATGCAAGGTAACAACCAACACGTCAGGAGCAGT
>PIJE02000204.1:154704-162543 GCA_002895965.2 Coryphaenoides rupestris
CGTTCGTCCGCTGTTCTCTGTGTGCTAAACTGTAGACTGTGAGTGAGTCACGTTGGAGGGCCGTTTCATCAGAAAGCTCGCGCCGGTTGGATCCTCTTCAACGCACTGATCTGAAAATATGCACGTGAGTCCGTAAATATATACGTGAGTGGGGGGGGGCGGGCGGGCGGGCGGGGGGGGGGGGGGCCGTGTTGCTTCGAGTCGCCCAGAACTCCCAACTGACATTGAGGCTAAAAATTGAGCTCGGCGCGATGGCGGCGGAGAGTAACACTCCTCCGAGATTTCTCGACCGTGCTCACAAATTACACACACGCCGACGCACGCGCACAGTCGCACGCACACACACCGAGAACACACACACACACACACACACACACACACACGACTCCGGTTTTGGCATGTTGCGTCTCTCTCATCCCTGCCTCCCTGGCTGTGGCTTCGGTGGCAGAACAATAGGGCTTCTGTGTTTAATAAAGCAAATGGCACAAACACACACACACCACACACACACACACGCGCACACGCACACGCACACACACACACACACAGTGCGAAAGTACTGTAACTACTGCACCGTTATACTGCGATGATCACATTTATATTTTCGCTCTTTTTCACCAAACTCTCGAGATCTCTCGTCTCTCCACTATTGTGCGAAAGATTTGAGGACTCGGGCCCCAAGACGAGCGGATTTGCTGACTACACTGGAAATGACCTCATATAATATTCACTTTGATACGACGAAGGGCAAATTCCCCGCACTCAGCACATAAGTGTCTGAGTGTGTGTGTGTGTGGTGCATGCGCGTGAGTGTGTGTGTGTGTGTGTGTGTGTGGTGTGTGTGGGGGGGGGGGGGGGGGTCTTACCTTAACGTTTTTTTTATTTTTTTACTTACAGTTTGGAACGACAGGACGCAAGTATTTGGTGAGAAAGGCCTGTGCTCTGGACATGTTTGGAAAATAATGTACTCTATACTAGCATTTGAATGCCCCGCCCCCAGTCAGACAACACATACTGTACAGTATGTGCACTTGTGTACGGTGTGTGTGTGTGTGTGTGTGGTGGTGTGTGTGTGTGTGTGTGGTGTGTGTGTGTGTTGTGTGTGTTCGGTTGTGTGTTCAAGGCAGGCGGGGTGCACACAGCAGATGTTGAGGTCTTCTGGCAATGAGTAAAAACAAGAGCAGGCTCGACGCGGCCACATCGGCCCGTACTTATCCTGTTAACCAGAAACACCCCCACCCCACCCACCCCCACTCCTACTGAGCATGAGCAGAAGGAGCCCTGTGTGTGTGTGTGTGTGCGTGTGTGTGCGTGTGTGTGTGTGTGTGCGTGCGTGCGTGTGCGTGCGTGCGTGCGTGTGTGTCGGTGTGTGTGTGTGTGTGTGTGTGTGTGTTTCCACAGTCCCCAGCCAAAACAATCCCTACACGCTCATTTTGTGTGTGGCAGGTTTCGAGAAAACATGCCTCCTCCAGAAACCGAAAGGCCCCTCGGTTTCTTCTCTGCGTTTTGGTCTTTGTGAGGAGACAACGAAGGTCGCTCTGGAGGGAGAATTAAACGTCTCGCCTGGACCGTGCTGCACGTCACGTTCTGCGCTCTCTCTCTCTCTGTTTGCTCCGGGGGCCGCTCTTCGCTTTTTTTATCCGACCACGGCCTTCGCTCCAGAGAGTAGCCAGGGATGCTGGATATAACTGCCACCCTACCCACCTCCACCCCACCCCACCACCACCCACCTCCTCCTCCTCCTCATCCACCATCCTCCTCCTCCTCCTCCTCCTCCTCCACCCAAAAAACATGTCTTTGTTGTTGCCGGGGACACGGCTAGCGCTAACCCTGCGAGCGTACAGTCGGCGCTCCAGCCTCTCCGGTGGCAGAATAAGTCACGTTAGCGTCAACACAACGGGAAAACACAAATTAAGAAGCACCACCAGAGACGGGGCATGGATGGACCACACTTTGGACACACACACACACACACACACACAAGTCACACACGCACACGCGCACACACACACACACACACACACACACACACACACACACACAGGGAGAGGGGGGAGACAGGATGGGATTGCAGAGAGGAAGGGGGGGGGCGGGGGGAGGAAAAGCAGGGTCTCCATTTTCCTCTCGCCAAATTTGCTTTGGCAAACGTTTCCGTGGGAACGGCGAGCAAGTTGCGCGGTTCTGCTCGGCCAGAGCGAGTGAGCGGACGGGGGTGGGAGGTTGGGGGAGGTTGGGGCGGATGGGAGGGGGGGGGGGGGGGGTGTGGCGAGGAGTGAGGGGTGAGGGGTGTGGGGGGGGGTTGGGGTAAGTAAATACAGCTGGACCTTTCCAGCTCTTTTCCCCACGCCAAGGCAGAACTCGAGCTCCTCGGGTCAGCCGTTTATAGAGGGATCAGATGCTAACGTTAATGTGCTAATATGCTCGGACGACAAGGGCCCCCGCTGTTTATGGGCGGATCCGATTGGGCTAATGCTAATATGCTACGGAAACAAGGGCTGTTCATAGGATGCTAATAATATGGTCCGCTGTGGCTGTGATATTACTGCTGTACACTGTATATAGGACAGGAAGCTATCTATAGTAGTCCAGTTGTCTGTTCAATGGGGGGGGTGTCTGTTTTTCTGCAGATAGGCCTGGAAGTGTCAGTGGTGGGAGAAAAAAGAAAAAAAAAAAGAAAGCAAACACAAGGCGCTGGAAAATGAAAGGCTAGCTGAGCTAAACCTAGCGGGGACAGCCATCACTCCGGAGCCATAATCACATCTGGAAATCTAAAACAAACTCCACTCAATCCCACGCTGACATGGAAGCAGACACCAACTGTAGTGGGATAAGGGACAGGGAGTGTCTCGGGCGGCCTGGCCCCGTGGCTTCAAATGCACCGCCTTCCTGCGCTCCGCTCCACCAATTTAGCGGACCGTCGCTAATCCTGACAAAAGTCCAATGTTTGTGTTTCGTAGCGGAGACGCCAAACATGTCAGCTCTCCTGAAATGTCAGAAGACGGCTTCTGAAAAAGAATTTGTTCTTCTCTTTTTTCTTTTTTGAATGTATTTGTTGTTCTTACTTTCTTTGCATTATTTTACATTTTCGATTCAAACGTGTAAATAAAAAGCCGAGAGCGTACAGTGCATGAAACATCGCAGGTGGGTGCAATCAAGTGGGCCACTTGAGCTACAGTTAGCTGCCGCTTAGCGCACGGCTCCCGCTAGCGTCTCGATGCCGGGAGCTAGTGGCGGACTGATAAGATCTTGAAGATTAATGAAAGGTGTACGCTAACGAGCGACGCGCCGCTACGGAACGCTCCCTTGACCCCCACTCCAAGTTTAAAGTGCCACTTGGCAGAGTGTGAGCTGCAGCTGTGTGTTGTGCGCGTGGTGCGTGCATGTGTGTGTTGTATGCGGTGTGTGTGTGTGCGTGGGAGGCGGGGGTCATTCAATGATTTACACGGTGCATAAAAACACCTTAGATAATTCACTGTCCTTAAACAATGCTGTAGGTGTCTATGGGTGTGCAGGGTGTATGAGCGCATGTGTGGTGTGTGGTGTTGTGTGTGTGTGTGTAAGTTTGTATTTTCCCACATCAGCACCAGACAGCGTGCGGTAACATTAAACGGAAGGTCGGGCCGGCGGCGGCGGCGGCGAGGGTGACAGGAGCTACAATTTATTTCCACGGTCGCCTCCATCACGGTGACAAGTCAATCAGGGCCCCTAGACGGCGTTTCCAGCCCAACGCTACACAGAGGAGGATTAGATTGTGGAGGTACGCCATGGGGGGGGGGGGGCAGTCTTAGAAACTAAAATAATATAAAGTATGGCTGTTGTGAAAAAAAGAAATAGTGAAGAGAAATTGTGAAATGGCATGAGGGCCACGAAATATATTTGTCCCGTTGCCTGGAATAACCGTTGGCCCCAAGCGGGTCCTCAGCCCTTCAACCCGCCGCCTGCCCCCAGCGGTTGGCTGAGGGCCGTTCTGAGAGAACACTGGACCCTTCACAGCTCCGGGGGCTTCCTCTTTCTGAGGGGGCCAGGGCAAGGTCAGCTGTCAGCTGGTTCAAAAATACACCACATCTTCCCCCCCCCCCCCCCCCCCCACCCCCCCGCCACACCCCCCACCCTACTCGTGGCCAGACCGGGCGCCCGGCAACGCTGCTCCACGTCACACCACACACTCACACACGCACACACACACACAGGCATCACACACACACACACACACACACACAGGCATACACACACACACACACGGCATACACACACACACACACAGCACACACACACAGCACACACACGCACACACAGCATAGCACACCCCACACGGTCCTTCTACAACATAGCAACACCACACACACACGTCCTCTCACACTAACCAACACCACGCACACCACACACACCAGGCACAGCCGCCTCTGTGTGTCGCCACACACACACATCCACACACAAAACACACACAGACGGGCGGCTGTGTGTTTCTATTAGTGGAGATGTGTTTGTTGTCGTCGCGCATTAAGGGGGGTGGGGGGGGGGGGCGGGGTTGGCGCGCCGTGCGATAATGTGTCTCGTCCCGTCCCTCCCCCCACCCCCGCCGCTCAGACATTGGAGGATGAGATTGCGAGGGTCCGGTCGCATGTTGTTGTTGAGAGCACGGCGGGTGAGAGACGGGCCCCATGCTAGCCAGCGTCTACCGCGTGTCCCTCGGGACTGTAATGTATGGACAGGCTACGCATTCGCCTGGTACATGAAACCTCGGTGAAACAGATAAAACATACTGGCCTCTCCGTAGCCGTGCTGTAAATGTCATCCCGAGCCCAGTCCCAGCTGCTTTGGTGGTGGCGGCGGCGGCGGCGGCGGTGGTGGTGGTGGTGTATCAGCCCCAGCTACGCTACACGCTACGCTACACAGGTACATACGTAGCCGCGGAGCCTCGTTCGCGTTGCAGTGCGAGCTGTTAGCCCGGCCGCTTCCGGCGAACAGCCCTGTGATTAGCTGAGCACTTGAGTCCGGGCCCGCGGTTTTTTCACTTGCAATCAAAGACAATTGAACGTGAATGGACTGGGGGGAGGAATGGGGTGGGGTGGCGGTGCCGGGGTGGTCTTGATTGCACATTACAAGCCCCCCCCCCCCCCCCCCCCCCCACGCCATGTTTGCTTTTTGCAGTGTGATCCGTGAACGGCGAGCCGCATAGCAGATAGCAGGCTTCCCGATCACACTCACGCTCACCACTAGCAAGCCAAGGGGCTCGGCTTTAAAAAAAAAAAATACAAATAAAAAAAACATCCTGGAAAGGAGCGTCTTCTCTGCAAGAAGTTGGCCGCCGCAATGTGGAAAAAGTAAGTGTTTCAACAAGAGACGTTAGGTCACATCCTGTTCGGTAGAGGGGGACAATCTTTTTTTTTTTTTAACGGGCCCATTGAAAGTCAGGGCCGTTGGCCACCGTTAGCAAGCTGACCAGAGTTTGGACCAACTTCCGTACTCCCACGTATTCCAGCAAACGGTCAGATAGGACTGTGTACACATGTGTGTGTGCTGCATGTTAATCCCACATATATATATATATATATATATATATATATATATACTGCACATATCCACACACACATCCACCCACACACACACACACACACATCCACCCACACACACAGCCATTTCCCATCATGCTGCCGAGCATGTCAGCCGTCTGTTCGGGCACAATGCATATGCATGAGACCCGTGTGGATGTCTGCAGGGTGCCCTTGTCTGCGCGGGGCTAACGCGCGGCGCTAACGCTCGGTGCTAACGCGCGGCGCTAGCAGGAAGGCATTATAATGGTCTGTGGACGTTAGCTAGTTCCCCGGCGTCGCGGTGCTGATGGAATGCTTTCGGACAGCTTTCAGACACTCGGCGCTAATGATGCTACACATGCCCCGTGGTGGTTGTCTCTCGCCTGCTCGGTCTCTCTCTCTCTCTCTCTCTCTCTCTCTCTCTCTCTCTCTCACCCGATCTCTCTCCCTGTCTGTCTGTCTCTCTTTCTCTCTCTCTCTGTCTCTTTAAATAAGCTCCTTTCCTCCAATCAGTGTGCTGAGCAGTTAGCGACATGCTAAACCACCGGCTGCTTGGGTCCATGTCACGGTTTTCACATGGAAAAGGTTGCAGTGTCAAAACGCAGACACCAAACGGACACATATTGCATTAGTGGTAGTAGGAGTAGCAGGAGTATTCCTCGTCGAGTCAGTGGTGAGACCACCGCGCCGCTGGACAGCACCAAGCGAAGAGCGGCCATTATCACGGGCCTGGTCATTACATCCATAGCGTTAGCATGCTAATTCTGACCTGACCTGCTCGCGGCGCCGTTACGTTCGACTGCTCCCCGAGGTATCAGGGGCGTAATGCGCTAAATGATACGTGACACATTGGAACACATGAACCATGGAACATATACACTATGTGGCCCACTCAGATTTAAATCTGAATGGGAGGTTGGCTATATCTCTTTATTGGGGATCATGTGTTTGATCAGAAAGGGCGACAAGTGTTGGATTTTTGTATGTGTGTCGAAAAACAAAGGTCGACATCACACGTCTCAATGTATTTTTGAATTGTCATATACAGCAGACAGCCACGCTGCTGGAGAGAGCTCTCTCTGTTGCCAAAGCAAAATTCTTCATGGAAGGATTCTGGGAAAAAAAGTGTCTTTGGCAGTTCAAGAGATTTGACAATGGATTCAACGTGATAACACCGACACACAACGAAGAGGACCGTGACGAATCAGAGAGGAAAATGTACGTCGACAAAACGGCATCATCGCTGTCTGTGATGCAGATGAATATTAGAAACCACATCCATTCTCCTATAGGGACAGAGAGACATAGACAGAGAGAGAGAGAGAGAGAGAGAGAGATGGCTAGACAGAGAGGGATGGCGAGACGTATGCAGCACATGAGGGACAGATCGATGAAATCAATCAGTGTGCCGTCCAGTCAAACAAATTAACTACCATTGATGACATCACATTTACAACAACGGTGTGAGACCGGGATAGATCTGGCTCGAGGGCTGTGTGTGTGTGTGTGTGTGTGTGTGTGTGTGTGTGTGTGTCTGTGTGTGCTGTGTGTATGTGTTTGCATGCTTGGTTCAGTGGTGATGCTTGTGTGAGCTGTCTGTGTGTGTGTGTGTGGTGTATGTGTGTGTGTATGTGCATGTGTGTGTGTACACGTGCACCAGTACACAGTGCCATAGCTCAGGGCCACTTCAGCCCTGAGCTATGGCAGAACCCTGTGACTTGTGAGAGAGTCTTGAGAACCCAGTGACAGAACCGGGGCGAGACTGAGACGGTTTCAGAACACAAACAAACGGAGGACACACACAGATTCTCAATGATCTCTCCGCAAGCAGGAAGCTAAAGCTGTTAGCGCGTGTTTACAGCCTCGCCGGGGACACGGTCAAACAACGACAATGGAAGAAGCATCAGATTTTTAAACATACGAATCTGTGATCAGTGTTATATATACAGTAACTCCATATAACTTAAGCAACCGTTTGCATTCTCAGTCTCAGGTCAGTGGAATACAGAATGAGTGTTTATTTGATTACAATCCAATGAGAGACAACAGGCGGAGAGCTCACACACATATGGTGGACTCTTATACGTTTGGTTAAGCTCATGTTAATGAATGGTTAAATGACAACGGCGTGCTGGTGTTTGGGTGTTAGCAGGCAGGAAGTGTTAAACTGCTGTGTGTGTGTGTGTGTGTGTGTGTGTGTGTGTGTGTGTGTGTGTGTGTTCCTGTGCTTGTCAGCAGTGTACGTGTGAATCAGTTAGCAGCTTTAGCCTGAGCTCTGCACCGGAGTGGGCGTGGTCCGGGTGGT
>PIJE02000204.1:165306-175306 GCA_002895965.2 Coryphaenoides rupestris
CCTCTAGAGGCAGCCTCGTAACCAGGTTAGCACACACACACCTCTAGTGGCATTCTCATACACAGGTTAGCACACACACACCTCAAGAGGCAGCCTCGTACACAGGTTAGCACACACACACACATCTAGAGGCAGCCTTGTACACAGGTTAGCACACACACCTCTAGAGGCAGCCTCGTACACAGGTTAGCACACACACACACACACACACACACACACACAGTCTATATCACACCCATGCAGTCACAAACACATACTAAACAGATACATACATATATGCACACATTTTCTTGCTCTTTCTCCCTCCCTCCCTCTCTCTCTCTCTCTCTCTCTCTCTCTCTCACACACACACACACAGACACACACACACCAATCAGTGAATGGCGGCAGAGTGCTGGCTGTGATCTCCTGTCAGCTGACCTACCCTTCAATCTGTTAATAAAATCTACAGGCTTCTGCACTGACACACACACACACACACACACACACACACACACACACACGCACACGCACGCACGCACACACACACACACCGTTTACACACAGACACGCATGTAAGATGCACATAAATCTGGAGCACTAATGCACCTCATCTTTCATTCATCAATGGAGGGAGACGTTTGACTGCTGCTAGCGTCACGCAGGCGCTGGCGGCCGGCTGCGGCTAAACGGCGCCGTAAACCGTAGACCCAAACAAATCCTCTCTCTGGTTTTGAATGCGCAGGATGTGTTGTTTTCATATCCGGAACCTTTTTAGTAGTTAACTATTTACCTGACAAGTAGTGTTAGTTTGTTTGCGCAATCCACAACCAACCAATAAAGGACCTCAGAGTTATGGCTTCTCAAGATGTCTATTTTCTGAGTCTTTGTGGAACTCATAGCAGTTCCATTTCTTCCACTGGCTCTCTCAACTTCCTCTTCGCCCCCCGCCCCCCCCTCTTCATCTTCCTCTTCCCACACCCTTTCCAAAATTCTTGAATAGTGTTTCCCTTTTATTTCTCCGTAAGTGGACCCCCACACACGTGTGTTTTCCCCCTCCTTCCCTCTCCTCTGAGTGTTGGTGGAGCCAGCGTTGGTTTTTCTCCATGGAAACCGACATAACAGACGACCGCGGCCAGGTTTCTGGAGCCCGGCGCTAAAACAACAACGGACCAAATACGAAAATCCATCACGCCAGCTAGTCAGTCAGTCTGCATGCGCAAGCAGAGGCCCTCTCTCCCCCTCTCCTCTCCCCTCTCTCTCTCCCCTCTCTCTCCCTCTCCCTCTCCCCCTCTCGCCCCCCCTGCGGCATTCACACCTCACTTTACAGAGATCATATGCCGTGTAGGTGTGTGTGTGTGCATTTGTGTGTGTGTGTGTGTATACGTATATGTGTGTGTGTGTGTGTGTGTGGCGTGCGTGCATGTGTGTGTGTGTGCGTGCGTGCATATGGAGTGAGGTATTGGAGGGGCTGGAGGCTGGCTAAAGTTTTCAACATGCACGTCATTGGGCAGGCAGCCCTGGGCCGGGACGTCCATAAGCATTTCAACATGTAGGCTTTAAAAAAGAGACCGAGACGTGGAATAAAAACAGACGCCGCCGCCGCCGCCGCCGCCGCCGCGCACTGCTAGCATCGAGAGCCCGCGCCGGCTGCTAGCGCTAGCGACGACGCTAACGCCAATTCAATAAAGAATCCGCTGTCCCTCTCCTTTTAAACACTTCCCCCCGCAGACCACCTGCAGTACTCTCCGGACCAGAGGGGTGGGAAGAGGAGGAGCGGGGGGTGGAGGCCGGGGGGGATATCCAGACATGCCCCCCCACCCAACCCCCCTCTCCCCCCCGGGGCTCTGTGGGGGCTGACAGGACCGTTGGGTTGGGGGGGGGGGTGGGGGTGGGGTCTGGATGGGAGGCCTGGCAGAGAGGGCTGGCCGTCCGTGACAGGCGAGAGGCAGAGCCAGAGAAACAGAGTCGTCCCTGCAGACGTCATAGCTGCTCTCTCTCTCTCTCTCTCTCTCTCTCTCTCTCTCTCTCTCTCTCTCTCTCTCTCTCTCTCTCTCTCTCTCTCTCTCTCTCTCTCTCTCTCTCTCTCTCTCTCTCTCTCTCTCTCTCTCTCTCTCTCTCTCTCTCTCTCTCTCTCTCTCTCTGTGCTCACTCTGCTCGCTCTACCGCCCGGGCTCTGGACTATGTCAGACATATGTGACTCTCTCTCCCACTCTCTCTCTCTCTCTGTATCTATGTATGTGTCTATCTATCCATCTATGTACAGTATCTATCTACCCACCTACCGTCGCCCATCTATCTATCTCTGTATCTCTCACTTTCTCCGAATCAATTTATCTCTGTCTATCTATCTATGAATATCTCTCTGGCCGTCTGTCTATCAATCTCTCTCTATATCTGTGTATGTATCATGTATCTCTCCCTCTCGCCATCCATCCGTCTCTCTCTCTCTCCTCTCTCTCTCTCTCTCTCTCTCTACCTCTCTCCATCATCTCCATGCCCAACTCGTGTGTTTTCTCGCTTCCCCCGATGCCCGTGCGCTTCATATCTTTCCCGACGCCGGTGTGAGCGCATTAACCGATCCGCACGTTTGCCTGACTCCGGAGGCCGAGGCCCCCCCCCCCCCCCCCGGAGCTCCGCCCCCGCCGCCACGATCCCCCCGCGGTCCGCATTCCGCGGCGCTGCTTACGCAACAGCTGGAGAGGAACCAGCCCGGCCGTGGCGTATGTTTTGTCTGAATCCCGGGGAGACGGGATTCCTGGCGGGGGCCCGCTCACGTCTGCTCTGTGTTACGCGGCGGCGGGGGAAATGATCCGCGGCCATTTAGCGCTTGGCGTGTTTGCGTACCGCGCCGGGGACAACATAAAACGACCAACAATCGCACAACATCCCCGTCTTATCGACATAAAATAGCTGTGCGAGTTGGCCTCAGCTAGCATTCATGTTTGTGGAGTGTTTTTTAAACGGTAATACTTTTCAAATTGGGGCGGCTGTGCTTTCGCTGAAATTACGCGTTGGCTTGCTCCTATCCGATTGGACATTTTCCTCAAGGACTCCATCATGACGTGTCTCAACCGAACTGAAGGGATATTTGTTTTTGTTTTAAATACTTGTTCGGTCAAATCACTTTGCTTTCTAACACACATTTAGTTCCATGAAAGGCGTAAGCGGGGAAGTCAAAACAAGACTAAAAATGCGTGTCCTTCACTTACTTTTCTCTCTCTTTTAAGTCGAGAAGGGAAGAAAAAAAAAAACATCCAACCTTGGATGAAGTAGCCATAACTGGCAGGCAACAATATTTTCCAGTTGGGTTTCCCCTCCGAGATTTTCACTTCCTCTGTTCTACCACTCTGTATCCCCCCCCCACCTCCCCATCTCTCTCTCTCTCTCTCTCTCTCGCTCTCTCTGCTTCCCTGTCTCCCTCCATGTCTCTGTATTGATCCTTTATCACCTGAAGACCCTCTTAGGGGAAGATGCTAAAGTAGCAGTCCAGCCGTTGCTCTACCATCGTTCTCGGGAGTGCGCGGTGCAAAAAAACGCACGAAAAACAACGTTAAGACGCCGCCATTTTCCTCTCGCTCCTCCCTCCCAGCCCGGGTCCGGCCGTAGTAAAGGACGAGGGAAAAACGACACGGCCGCCAAGATACGACGAAATGAATAAATAAATACATGCTAACAAGCGATGGAGTATAAGAAGGAGTGGAAAAAGAAGACGAAGAAGAAGGGGGAGGAGGGGGTGAGGGAGGGTTAGAGAGGGGGGGGGGGGGGGGGGGAGACAGGAAGGGAAGACGTAAATGTTCCAGAATGATAAAACATGCATGAAGTGCATCATGGGGGGGGGGGGGGGGGCTTCCTCGTCTGGGGTCAGGACAATGACATTAACATTGAAGACCACCCCCCCTCCCTCCCTCTCCCCCTCCCCCCTACCCCCTACCTGTCCTCCCCCAATCTCCCCTCAACCAGGCCACCTTCTGACACCCCCCTCTCTCACCTTTCACATCTCTATCTCCCTCTCTCTCTCTCTCCCTCTCTCTCTCTCTCCCTCTCTCTACTCTCTTTTACTCTTGTCTACTCACTTTCCCTTTCTCTCTTCTACTCTCTCTCCTTTTCTGTTCCTCTCACCCGTCGTTTCACTCTCTTTCCCTCTCTCTCTCTTTCACTCCATCTCAATCTCTTCGATGCCCTCTCAGGTGTGTGTGTGTGTGTGTGTGTTGTGTGTGTGTGTGTGTGTGTCTGGTGACAGCGTGCTGTCCTTGAGTGAGGCCGACGCTGCTGAGTGTTGGGGGGCCGTGAGAGGGGCTGTGAGTGTGAGTGGTCTTGAACAGTGAAGCACTACTGCCGCCGCCGCGAGCTGTGGATTAGGGTCTACCGAGCAGCGCTCACACTGTGGTGTTGTCTCTCGCCCGTAATGACCCCTTCCCCCGTCCCCTTCGCCGCCTGGCTCGCGTTTTTAGATCCAACATGGCCGCTGGGTGAACAAGGCCCATGGCCCTCGCATTACCGGAGCCCAGAACCGGAGCACTGGTTATCCTACAGCATTACTCACCGACCGCAGCTCCCCACACTTCTGCCACGTGTGGGACTGGCTTTTGGCTATTTTCCGGCGAGAACAAGTGTCTTTGTAGGACCGCATGGTGTGTGTGTGTGTGTGTGTGTGTGTGTGTGTGTGTGTGTGTGTGTGTGTGTGTGCGTGTGAGTGTGTGTGTCTAAAGGGCCAGTGTGGGAGGCCATGAACACACAGATGAGCATTGCTCAATCCTCCACACGATAGTGATACAACCACACGCATGGAAACCCACTGTGTGTGTGTGTGTGTGTGTGTGTGTCTGTGGTGTGTGTGTGTGTGTGTGTGTGTGTGTACATATAGTGTGTTTTTGCCAAGTGTGTGCTTGCTGGTATGAGTTTACCTCTTTGCTAAGCACAGGGACTTATAACCACGCCAACAAACAATGGCAGACATGCAAGGGTTGGGGTTGTGTGTGTGTGTGTGTGTGTGTGTATGTATGTGTGTGTGTTTGCGCGTGCATGAGTGTGCACGTGAAGCAATGCAGATCGATTTTATCATGCCAGATTAGATTTGAGGGAGTGTAGAAGCAGGTGATGGAGGGAGGGGTGGTGTTTGTGTATGTGTTAGCGTATTTGTGTGTGTCTATGTGTGAGTTAGTCTGTGTGTGAGCGTGTGGATGTGCGTTAGTGTGTGTGTGTGTGTGTGTGTTGTTAGCCTATGTGTGGGTGTTACCATGCTATCCTGTGTGTGTGTGTGTGTGTGTGTGTGTTTGGGGGCGTGTGTATTTAAGACTGGCTTGGGGTGCAGCGGTGCAGCTGTTAGTGTTTCAGAAAAGATTAGCACCAGGTTCGACTGTAAACAATGAAGTCATTCTCTCGGTAGGCCCTGTGTGCAACACTTCACATCTGTTTTGGAACAAGCGGACGCATTCAGGGCCCACACTGAGCTAATCCACAGCCCCCCTAGTTAGAATTACCAGAAAGAAACACCAGAGAAGGAGAGAGAGAGAGAGACCAGGGAAGAGACTGACCGGGGGGGGGGGAGGGAGAGAGAGAGAGAGAGAGAGGGAGGGGGGGGAGAGAGAGATGAAACTTGAGAAATATCCTTCAATGTTATGGATGAAAACTTTCACTACAATTATGCAGCACTCCAATGATGTACTGTTTGCCTTACACACACACACACACACACACACACACACACACACACCACACACAGAACACACACACACACAGAGACACACACACACACACACACACACACACACACACACACAGAGACAGATGGACACACTAAGGGCCCATGTTAGCCGTAGCGATACCACACGGACTTCACACGACGTTGTTTCCTGTTTGACTCTGGCTGTCAGAGAGATGTATGTTGGGAAGTGGAGGCCCCGCCCCCACGCATGTAAACCACGGGGGAGACGGAGCAGCGCGGAGGGGAAAAGAACGACGCCCCCCCACAGCGAGCCCCCCGCCATAAGAGGAGCGTTTTTTATGCTCGCCAAACGCAAGCGAAAGGGTAGTCGATCGAAGTCGAACCGTCGACATTTGACCTCTGATTCGGCTTCGGCTGAGTGTGTCTCGACACCCTAAACGTAAACACGTAGAGGGCTAGAAAAAACGTTGACTGAGCAAAATGGCCGCTATACCAGAGCCTCACGCCCCCCCCCCCCCAGTGGCGCTTCTTTGGGGAGACGCTCCTCGGTTTGCACGCCGAACCCGGAAAACGAGGGCAGGTGGTACCCAGGTCGGGATTGGCTGCGTGGCTTGTCCTTGTGATAGGTTTACCCACCACCCCCGCCCCCCCCCCCCCCGGCCACCTTTACGCTTTGAATGCCCTGTGGTCGCCACGACAACGTCCCAGGCGCTTGCCTCCCAGTGATGGGGGTTGCCGCGGTGATGAGGGGTGGCCAGATGAGCGAAGGAGGTGGGGAGGATAGAGCGAAATATTCAGCTCAATTTCCGCCGGGGAACCATTTTAAATTCCTGTCTTTATGTGGCTCACTGGAGCTCTGGTTCTGTGGGTCCGGGGTTCGTTCCAACCTCACATACGCTACTGGGAGATGGAGTGAAGAGGACTAGAGAGACTAAAGGAGAGGAAAGAGAGAGGGAGAGAGAGAGAGAGAGAGAGAGAGAGAGAGGGTCGGGGGTGGGGGTGGAGAATGACGGAGAGGCTTGGCTGTGATCTCTCTGAAGAGTCGCTTGCTGTCACACTCCGCCAAATTTAATTTGGCAAAGCCAATTTATGGAATCATTAATTGCAAAGCTGCTCTATTTAACACTCAAATGAGCTCTGGGAGGTAGTCTGTGACCTTAGAAATGTCATGAGGGGTTTCCACTGTGAGTCCTATGGTGCCCTTTTTACACAACCCCGTCCTTTAGTCTACTGGTGTTATTTTGGTGGAGTCTTCGCAGAATTTTTTTTTTTTACAGATGCATCTGCCTTCTCCTTAGTTGAAAAGAAAGAGAAAGAACAAAAGAGCAGGAGAAAGAAGAGAGAGAGAGAGAGAGAGAGAGAGAGAGAGAATGGGGCTGTTAATTTCCTCTGTCTTGTACCGAGCGAGGAAGAGGAAGAGAAGGAAACAGAGGGAGGAAGGAGGGAGGGAGGAAGGAAAGTGAGCTATTTCCCAGCAAGGTCACAAAGAGAGGGCATGGCACGCTGCCAGATCCCTCTACCTCCATCTCTCCCTGGCCCACGCGGCTCGTGATTGGCCAGCCTCTACTCCTCCCGTGGATGGACTGCCTCGTGGCTGGCCACCAGGCAGTGTGTGCGCGTGTGTGTCTGTGTATGTGTGTGTGTGTGTGTCTCTGTGTATGTGTGTGTGTGTCTGTGTCTGTGTATGTGTGTGTGTGTGTGTGTGTGTGTGTGTGTGTGTGTGAGAGGGGTCCTCTCTAGTAACTTCTAGAAGTCTTCTCCAGCTGTTCCATCTTATAGTAGGCGCCACCACCCCCCCACCACCTCCAGCATCCTCTCTCTCTCTCCTTCTCTGTCTCAGTCTCTCTCTGTCTCTCTCTGTCTCTCTCTATCTCTCTCTGTTGGGCACCCTGCCCCACTGCACTGTACGGGCTGGATGCCAATTTATATCTCTCTCTCTCTCTCTCTATCCTTCCCTCTCTCTCTTTCTTAAAGAGGCAGGCAGTGTCGCCCGTCCCTGTGTCGCTTTTTAATTAGCGTAACCTGCAAGGCATGGACAGTTCCCCCTGCTCTAGTTTTTCTCTCTCTCTCTCTCTCTCTCTCTCCTCTCTCTCTCTCTCTCTCTCTCTCTCTCTCTCTCTCTCTTTGGCCAGACTCTCTCTCTCCTGCTGTGCACGAGCTGGGACGTCCAAAGACAAACTTTGGAGGAAGAGAGAGGAAGTAAAGGTAGAGTCTGTGTGTCTGTGTGTGTATGCATGTACACACATGCATACACACACACACATATAGTTCATATAGTTACAGCTCATATAGTTAAAGCTCTAAAATCTTTATGTTTCTCTTCCACTCGGTTGTTGTTTGTTTAGGCTTTGAATTTGCCCTCCTCCTGCTCTTCCTCCGCGGCGTCCCTTCCATGTTCTCGGCAAAGGACGTGACCTCTCGACCCCTACACCCCCACCTCCATCCAGATAGTAGCACACGCACACACACACACACACACACATAAAAACCAGTCCCAGAGGACGCGCGCCGCGGAGGCTTTCCAAAATCATTTGCATGCCTAGCGTGTCGGGGGAGGGGCGGGGGGAGACAAGTAGCGTGTCCACCGCCCCCCACCCACCAAACCAACCCCTGTTCAGGACCACCTTTGACCCTTGCCCTCTCCAGGTCCCACCCCCTCCAGTGTCTCTCTCCCACAATGCAGATCTGTCTGTTTTCAGTGAAGAAAAGCCTCTGGACAAATAAAGATATAGTATAATATTAAAGCCAATATCAATGTGATATGATATTCTGGCCAAAGCTGATATTGAATCAATCATTGCATATATCAATATCACACTGTAAATAAAAAGTCATTAAAATATAATAATAAATAAAATAGTAAATACAAATATACTTGCATTTAATGTTCATTCTTTTATATTGTGTTTATATTGATATTTTGTGTAATTGCTGCTGTTACGACCAAATTTTCCCTCTGGGGTGAATTAAGTACCAATTTATCCATATCATATCCAGAAAGATACGTCTTATAATTTGTGGCTTCCCTATGCTGTTTGAAAATAAAGCCATTAAAGCAGTGCTCCGGCTTTCTTTCAAATGTTTTTTTTTTGCGAGTGTCTCTATTCTGAGCCGGCTAACCACAGTGGAGCCTTTAAAAGATACGAGGCCAGATACGAGCCCCGTGGTAAAGCTGTCCTATTCTCTCTCCACTGAGGTCGCCTTGAACTCGGACACGCTGCGCCGGCCGGACGTTTTGGAGAGAAAAGCGAGAAGAAAGCGCCGCTGCGACGCCGGCGTGTACAAGGTTGGAACAGCTTTCACGACAACACAAGCGCAGAGGACACACAAAGACTCTGAAAACCCACCGAAAACAAACTACAAAACAAGAATTATATTATACATCTTGTCAGCTCGTTGTGTTCTACCCAACTACCCAACTTTTAGAGACAAATGTAAAAACAACGTATACTTTAATCAAGGGGGAAGTTTGGGATGCCAGTGTGTATATCAGCGTGTGTGTGATACCTTATGCCTTGGGCCCTCAACAACTACAGTCTACATCACAGTATTCATAATAATTTTGAGACACTCACCTTTTGCACCGAACCGCCACCGCATCGAGGAGACATAGAGGAAAAAACACAAGAGAAGCAGAAGAAAGTTAGGATTCCGAGATGAGTGAGGGTAGAAGACGGTAGTCTAGTCTAGCATCGTGTCGTGGTGGTGGTGGTCTTTTGAAGCTTGTGAAGGAATATTACTGTGCGTGCTGGCTGGGCTCATCAAAGCGAGCCGCGGAAAGATGCAAATTAAAACACACGACTGTAAATGGATTATTCTTAAGCCTCGCTGGGGAAGTTCAACTCCCCCCCTCCTCTCTCTCTCTTCTGCGGTCAACCAATTTCATTTATGTAATTTTGTGTATTTTTAAGCCAATGCTTGGCTTGTGTGACACAGTAAGGGAAATGAGGAGTTATGTGTGTGTGTGTGTGTGTGTGTCTGTGTGTCTGTGTGTGAGGGTTGGAATTCCAGACAGCCTCATTAAAGGCAGTAATTGCTTTGAGAACAGCAGCTCGGGAATGAGCCCTGGTACCCTCCGCTCACCCCCCCTACACTCCTCCTATAAAAAGCTGGTGTGTGTGTGTGTGTCTGTGTGTGTGTTCTCTGGAAGGTCGGAATGACCATGCTCTGAATGTGAAGGGATAAAATCGGCCACACACACACTAACTTTTACACAAACGCTAACATGCATGACTCTCTCTGCCTCTATATATGTATGTATGTATGTATGTATGTATGTACTGTATGTACAGTATGTGTGTATGTATGTGTGTGTGTATATATGGCATATATATATGTGTATATATATCTATA